>JASSUY010039089.1:0-38470 GCA_032466535.1 Forpus xanthops | reverse complement strand
GACTGGAGCACCTCCTGTGTGAAGATAGGATGAGAGAGTTGGGGCTGTTCAGCCTGGAGAAGAGAAGGCTGAACAGAAGACCTCACAGCAGCCTTTCAATATCTGAAGGTGGACTATAGGGATGCTGGGGAGGGTCTCCTCATTAGGGACTGTAGTGAGAGAACAAGGGGTAACAGGTTCAGACTTAAACAGGGAAAGTTTAGATTGGATCTGAGGAAGAAATTCTTCACTATAAGGGTGGTGAAGTACTGGAATGGGTTGCCTAGGGAAGTTGTGAATGCTCCATTGCTGGTGGTGCTCAAGGCCAGGTTGGACGTAGCCTTGGGTGACATGGTTTAGTGTGAGGTGTCCCTTCCCATGGCAAGGGGGTTGGAACTAGATGATCTTAAGGCTCTTTCCAACCCTAAATATTCTATGATTCTATAAGATTAAGAACAACTCAATGTCTCTCTGTACAGCAAGGAAAATACAGTCCAGTCCAACTTACTTAAGAGATACCTCATCTTGCCACCTCAGGATGCCATGCCAGGAAAAACTATTTACACAAGATTAGCATAGTTGAACATGTACCTAAATGTCTGGATTTGTTTGGAGTTTTCTTCTTTGGGTTTTGTTTAAACTTTGAGAAAGTTAAACATCTGACAATGACATTTTCTATCATCCAGCTCAAGCAGGATATAGAAAATACATACTTCACAGAAACAGTTTATGCATCTGGAACTGCAGGACATGCTTAAAAGATTGCATGACCAAGGGCTTGGTAAGTAAGTATATTGCAGTGTGTATCTTACCTCCTCAGCAATTTATAATTTTTTTAATAATAAGCCATGCTTATTAATCCCATTTCTCCTAACATACCATGGGGAACTAGCCAATTAGTGCAACGCGTTTCATAAGTTATGTTAATAAACCCTAGCATCTCTGTTTATGCTTTAGGAGAAATTCAGTTAGCAAAGGGACTAAAACTTGCAAAAAACATTGAGAAATTTATGTCCAAGGCTGTTTGTCTTCCCGCTCAAAAACCTTTAGATTGTCTTCCATTCACAATATCCTAGAGGAGGAGAGAGACCTGATCTGACCGCTCTGCATTCTGTTTTGTGCAAGTGTGGCTGGGCAGCGCTGCTCACCATTGGGGATAAGAAAGGTATATTCATTCCCCTGGTGTATGTTAGGCTTCCCAAACAAAGCAGGGATCTTTGTCCTTCTGAAGGTCTAAATAGTAACAGGAGCAAGGTCTAAGTGGAAATCATATACATTGACAGTGTTTACAGTTTCAGGATTGCCTGAAGCACATCTTGCTTACCCAGATTACTGAAGTACACATCCCCACACATTGTTATGGTCTCCAGTTGTGGTAAATAGGACTTTGGCACTATCTTGACCCCTCTTCCTGCTTTGTTCCTGTGACGCATTAGCAAATAGACACAGGTGTAAGGCATCATGGTGAAGCACCTGAATAGTTTTGCACATCCTTTGGATAAGGCAACTTCATGACTATTTTTTATATGCAGACATTTAGATACTCTACACCAGAAGTTGCCTTCAGTTGGGTGCACCAATTTTGTAGACTGAACACTTTTCCTAGGCTGGGTTGGGTTTTTTGTTTTTTAAATGGAAGTCTTTTTAGACTAATAGATGACTGTCTATTAAGGCATATGATGTCTTACATTCAGGAAAGATTAAAAGGTAGAGTGTACAACCAACAGGCTACCCAGAGACTTTCAGCACACCTGCCTGAACACAGCTAACAGTCCTGCTGTGAACATTCAATCTCAGATACTTGAGCAAAACTTCTATTTTACTACTTCAAACCTTCAAGAGCTTGAACTAAAAGTTGCAACCAGAATTAGAGCTTCCCACATGCAAATTCCTTTGGGATAAGAGAATGGCAATATGAAACATTCTCTTGAAGGACCTCATGTTGCCTTCCGTACTATTTGATTCCTAATCTTCAGCCTTCCAGAGTATACTTCCGCTAATGCAGCAGGTTGTTGTAACAGTAAGAAGCAGCCTGTTCCTTGGGGGAAAGGGAGCATTAGGGCCAACTTCTGCAAGTGACAGAGAAAGGCAAGTGGTCTGCACCCATGCTTTGGAGACAGCCAGACCAGCTGCCTCCAGCTGTCCCACCCAACCCACAACTGCAGCACCATTCACTGGGCTGGTCCTGAAGCCTTGTGTTGGTTTCAGGAAAAGCCTAGCAGGTCAGACAGCTTCCCTGCACCTGGAGGCCAAACCATTCTCAGTCAGCAGAGTACCACATACTCTGAGAAAGAAATACAGATTTTACAGCTTTTCATCTTGTTTTCAGAAGAGGAAGACACTCAGCTTTCAGCACAGCTTTAAGACTTCTGTATACATCAAGCCTAGTAAGGTAGTCCACCCTTTGAGTGTTTTGCACACCTTTTGATGGTGACAAGATGCAGTAACCTCCCATCCTGGCACTGTGATATTTAGTTACAGGACAGTTGGATGCAGATTTGTCTCCTGCTCTTTGAAGCAAAGCAAGAGGAGAAACCTGTATTTTCCTTAATTCTGTATCCCATACCACTTCATCCTTGAAATTAAAGGTGGGGGAGGAGGCAGAGGAAAAGCAAACAGACCACTAACTGTGAATATAGTCTCAGTAATTTACTTTTTTGTATTAATGTGAACATTTCTCCCTGTTTAAGTGCCATACAGATTTACTTCATTATTTGCAGCTAACTGTGATGCAGATAGAAGATAATGATTCCTCGCTGTAAATTAGATGCTATTATATGAGCTGTTTCAGATTGGCATCTTGACATTAAGAGATATATTTTTAGAAGTAGCCAGGAAATCTGCTCTTTTACTTTGGAAACTGTAAGCAAAATTTTGCTATTTCAAAATGCATACATTCATGAATGGCTAAACAAGCCAATTTCCCCATGAACACGCATCATTTATCAAACTTCCTGGAGAATATGACCCTGCAATCTCTGTCACACAGAAGCACCGACACCACTAAGGTCATTCTCAGATCTACAGGATTAGGCCTTTGCATTTGATAGCAAGCAAGCAGCTATTTTGCAGACTATACTGAATCCAGTGTCCTTGAATACTGCGAGTTTCCAACAGTGACCTCTGAATAAGCCCCCACTTCTGATTTGTCCTGGCAATTTGGCAATAACCTCCAATCTCAGCATTTCAGAATTGCAAGAAGAGATTGAGAAGATTATCTGTTTCTCTACAGTATGAGAGTATGGTATATTTATCTCGGAGAAGCAGCCCAGTTTAAGAAAAAGGCATATCTAAGAACAGCTGAGAAAGGGGTAAAGAAATAATGAAAAGAACTGACAACAAAAGGCAGTGGAGAACAAAAAGAAGAGAATTTGAGCTGTAGTCAGACACAGAAGTAGTGGTGCTGCCCCATCCAGTTACTGTTGGGTAGAAACGGTGGACAAGGATGAAAGCAAGAGGGCATCTGGTTACATCTGTTCCTGTGCAGAAACAGCCTGACACCACACCAGCAGCTACTACTATAAGAGGTGGTAACCAAGCAAATTTTTTGTGTGTGCATGCATAGTCTGCTGTACTCCCTTGCATCAGTTTATACTGGAATGTTCACAACTAGGGATAACTGCTTTCCATTAAGTCTTCAGATACTTCTGAAAAAGCTAACAGGGGACTACCTAGTTCCCATAACTCTCCAGTCAGCACATACTTCAGCTGATTAACATGTTCAGGTGACCTAGTACTGGTCTTGAACAAAGACTGGTAGGATAAACATGAGCAGATTTGTAAAACTTACTTCAGCATACCTAAGGTAAGAAAAATTCTCCATACAGGCAATAAAGACATAAGAGATTCTGAAGAGTACTTCAGAGTCCTTGTGCAAGTCACCGCCTGTGGAACACATCTTCTGAAATGTCCCAGAGGTCATGAAGGACAGAAAGACAAATGTCAGCCAGCAGCATGTCCTGGCAGCACAGAAAGTTATGTAGCAATCCTGGGCTACATTATCAGAAACAGCAGATCAAAAGAAAGGATTATCCCTCTTTGTTAAACACTCATCAGATTTTGTTTAGAATATTGTGCACAGTTTTGGCTCCCCAGTACAGGGAAAGCATCAGTAAACTGGAATGGGTTCAGTAGAGGGACAGCAGAATGGTGAAGGCTACAGCACTTGTCCTGTGAAGAGCAGTTGAGGGAGAAAGGGTGGTTCAGCCCAAAGACAAGAAAGCTCGAGACACATCTACCAGCAGTCCCTTAGTGCCTATGAGGTTATCCAGTCCGCAGAACGAAGCTTCTTATAGTACTGCACAGAGGGAACACACCAGGCAAAAGTAGTAAGAGGTACAGACTGGATGCAAAGGAAAAGTATTTCTACTCTGAGGACAAGGTGTTGAATGAATTTGACCAGGTAGGCTGTGCCTGGAGGTTTTCAACACCAGAAAACCCAGAACAGCCTAATCTGATCACATAATTGACCCTGCCTGGAACAGAGGTATGGAACAGAGACCTCCTGAGGTATCTCCCTGCCTCAACTATCCCTCCCACAATTTGCATGAAGTCCCTGTTCTCAATACAGTTTTTTTTTGTGTAGGTCCATAAATCATGTACTGACCTTGAAAGCCAACAGGACTCTAGTTCCTCCTCCTCTCAGTGAAGGACCTCCACCTCCATGTAGTAGTCCAATTGCTCCTGCAGTTGAAGTCTGCTCAAGCTGGCAGTTCCTCTTCCTTTAGATACACAACCAGGTTTCTAGCCTAGTAACCAGGGCATCTCTTTGAAGCTCAAAGCTGTGGGTCTAGAAACAGAAGGGATTCAGATCCAGGTCTCCCACTTCTCAGAAAAGTGGTGGGCAGAAACCCTCCTGTAGTGGTGGGCATGAATTGAGGGACTGAGTGAACTTTAAGCCTGCCTCAAAAACAAACCAAGCCATTAGTGAACAACAAAATTACCCAAGCTTGGAGTACCATCTTGCCTCAGTACCTGAAGAGAAGGCTCCATTGAACTTGAGGGGGTCATCACTGCCAGATAACAATGTGCACAGGCAGTCGGAAGAGCATTTGTGGCTGCAGGAGCCAGAGTTTCACCTAAGATGGACTTATGCCCCTTTGTCAGCAATCCATGGCTTTCAGTGAATTAGGGTGGGGGAGTTGTCAAATTTCAGTGCTTATGGCATAGCAGAGCTTTCAGAAAAAAGAAAAATCTCATACTTATATTTAGCAAGTGAGCAATGAAGCAAAATGGCACAGCAAATGCTGACGGTGGTGAGGCTGTGGGGGTGGGAGGGGGGGCGTGAAAACTGGCAAGAGCTTCAGAAGAGCAAGTTTTGGTATTTCAGAGGTAATGAGATGCTCTGCAGCAGGTACTGAAATTCCAGTATTTAAACATCATCTGAGCTTTCTCCCATCTCCCACCCCTCTGTCTTGTTTGAAAAATATTTACAAAGGGGTGAAAGGCAACCTTCAGACACGTGACCATAGCTGTGGTGTTGAGGCTTTCTATAAATATGGGTTTGCTGAAGCACTAAGCTATGTGCTGCTGCAGTATGGCACTATGGCTTCTGCTAGGCAAAAGCTGTTTGTATTCTCATTTCAGACCCCTGCTAGTGTTGGCATCTGGCTGTCAGATACATGACTTTTTTGCCCTCTACCTCTAGAACAGAGTAAAGCAAATACCCTCATGCCCAGCTTCGGCTGGAAAGAACAGAGACTAGTTTTGTAGCTCAGACCTTCCTAATCAGCAACAATACAGAAGTGATATAAGAAGTCTGATGATTCCAGGCTATATTTGGGGTGCTGTAACTCATTTTGTGTTTAGACATCACTCATTCTGTGTTTCTGGCTGGATCCACACAGAGTTCTCTGATGCATAATTTAAACAGGCAAGACAATTTGCATTTCCCTCTCACTCTTCCCAAGTTTCACGTTATATGTGTTTTGATAGTCCTGTCACCTGCATGTGTGCAGTAGGCCCATTTAAAACCCAGCTGATCTTGGATACTAGCATTTACATAACTACATTTATAGTCACAGCTCTTCAGTGGTGGCAGGAGTCTAAAAAAATATATATAAAAAAATAATGTTTTTTTTTTTTTTCTGCCAAAAATCATTTCTTTTTTTCACCTTCTCAATACAGTGGAGTAGCAAGTCCAGTTCATCTTACAGAAAGAAACTCTGCTATCCTAAAGAAAGGGATTGGATAGATACATGTGCTGGAGTAATCATTGGTATTTAATGCCTGTAAGACTCAAAACAAAGCAGCTGAAATTTCTAAAAAAATCTGCAGCTACAAATATAGATAAAGCAGTAGCCAAAAAACACTGCTTTGCCTGCTTGCATCATCTTCCTCCTATATTTAGAAATCAAATTCAATCAACAAAACATGCAAGTGTTCAAAAGTTCTACAAAGCCCTACTTTTATCTGCCCCTTCTTCTCTTTCCTTTTGCCATTATTAGCTATGCTATTTCCTCTTGCATTTTTCTCCATAAAAGTGTAAGCAGAACTTACTTATATGCTCAACTTGTTTATCTGTAACACGAAAACCAGAACTTTTTAGCGTAATTTGTTACTAAGCTTCCTCAATTTGCACATTGTGGGGTCACAATGCTTAAGTTGATCACCATGGAGATTTAGTTCAGGCTACATAGTATTGTGTGGTTCTGGATGTACCCACCTGTGAAATAATCTCATGCCAGACTTGGCAGCAAAAATTATTTCCAAATTCTATTTATTTAAAGGCCCGCTTGCTTTGGCATCTATGCAGAAGTACACTGGTATTTTGGCTAATAGCCAAGGAGGAGATGATTAACAAAAACTTATCTTCCCAAAAGCATCTGTTCTCAACATTCCTGGAAAGAGACCTTTGGGCTACATGAACTTCAGATCTGACCCCATACAGCTGTTCTTCTGCACCCTGAGGACATATCACATTTTAAGGGCTCTCAGAAAAACAGTTCATTCCAAGAAAAGACTGATGAAATACATTTTTGAGTCAATGCACAGGCTGTGAAAGACAGGGAATTAAAAGACCTGCTCAAAAACTGATAAAAACATTGTGGACAGACGTGCACAAGAAGCAACTAAAAACAACGGAAGAAGGCTGGAAGCAAGTGATGGAAACTTATTAATCTAGAACTTTCAGATTCAATTGGGAAGAGCAGACTTACTAGCTAGAGTTGTTAAGTATTCCCTTCCAGCTTTTTATAAAATATTCTACTATACAACAATTGATTTTGAAAAATAGAAGACAGAGGTTTTAAGGATAAATGTACTTTTCGATTTTTTCATATGATTTTAATCTAGTAACAAAAAAAAAAAAAAAATCGCAGAAAATAAGTCAGCTGAAAGAGGAAATCCCAAACATGAAACTTGGATGAAACAGTGACACAAATTCAACCTTGAAATAAGATGCTTTTTCCTAGCTATGAAAATAATTAGACATTGAAAGAACTCATCTGTTAGGTGGCAGACTCAGTAGAGTGGAGTCTTTAGAGATTAAAGATCTAAAAAGTTTCTCTGTCCAATGTGGTGCAAAAAAATCCCTGAAGGCCATAATATGGAAAAAAAAAAAAAACCCACAAGAACAAAAAAAAAATAAGCCACCAAAACTTGATGACCAGAATTACCATAGAATCATGAACATACAGATGTCTCTATATATTCCTTCCTCCAGTAACCATAAAGGGGCAGTTTCAGACATTTGTGAGGCAGTAGGAAAAATACTTGTTCCTTCTCTCGAGGTTTTGACTGTGCTGTCAGACATGACATCACAGCCTCCATAACCCTGCAGATACATCTGCTCTTGCTTCAGGCACCCATGAGCAGGAAGCAGGGAAGTCCATGTCACTGGGTAGACATATTCCAGAACTTCCATGTGGCACCTTCCTCTGCCAAGACAACCAGCTGCCAGAAGGCTGCATTGGACACTTTAGGTTTCAAGTGGAGAGGGTGTTGGTTTGGTTTTTTTTTGGCAGACTTTAGCATAATTCTCCTTCATACACAATCTACATATGCCATCTCAACAGCTTTCCTGCCATTTTGCAAGTCCTGAACACTGGAAGCAGTCATATTTGCTCTCTGCCTGCAAGTTTATTTTCACAGACTGAACTGTGACAGGCTAATGAAAGCACCATTGGACACAGATTAGGTCATCTGAAAGAAACAAGGTAGCTTAAAGCTCAGAAGCAGACAGGCAAGTCAATTTATAGGGTTTCGCAATTCAAGACCTGAAAAGCCCTTATAAACTGCAGGTTTGCTTTTCACTATACCTTTCCTACAAATCATGAGCAGAGTAACAGAAGGCAAGCACAGAGCTGTACTTATGAATCATTCTACTGTTCTACTGCATCTCTATTTGTGTTTAACATATGACATTAAGGCCTTTTGAGAGTGTCTAGAATCACAGAGCAAATGACAATAATGTCTTATCAAACAGTCTCCCAAGTACAAATAACGTTTCATACAAGTCTTCCCATAGCATACATTTACATAACTTTAGAAAAAGCCCACGACAATTTACCTGCCTCACACAGTTCTTCAAAACAGCAAAAATCTATTCAAGACTCTCGGGAAAATGAGTGAGTGTGTGAAAGATTAACACGCTGTGAAGCAGCCATTCTCCTGGAGCTACTGGAGACCTGAAGATATATTTAGCCTCTTCAAATTGTGGTTTTTTTTTTTTACTGCTTTGGAGAAGGGCCATTGTCAGGCCCGGGTTTGGCATTTACCACAGAAGCAGACAAAAGTTATCTTAAGGCTCCAATTTATTTTCATTGTGTATCCCTCAGCACATCCCCAAGCAAGGGCAGAGGCTGGAAAATCTTGTGTGGCTATTGAGTGACACTACTGACACTCACGCTTCCTTTCAGCAATGGCTTACTGGATGCAGCAAGCCACTTTTGTGGCAATAATAATAGAAAGCTCTTTAAAACAGAAGGTAGTTTTCTTGCATCAGTTCTAAGTGTTACAAGGATACTTACCATTTAATCATCTTTGACAATGGGACATCTTATCGCCTTAATATTCAGGCTTATATCTGCCTTAATTTTCATAGCCCCTTTAGGTTATGCTGCTGCTGGAGCACTGGCCAGTGTTTCCGCAGCAAGATGAAGCTTGGTACAAGCCAGCTTTGGCACTATTTCAGCTTCAGAAGACTCATGACAGAGCTCCTAGGACACTGTCCTAGGCAAGAGGCCCACAAGGGAACCCCAAGATCAGGAAGACTAAACATGTGGGGTGAGGAAGAGGGACACTTTGCCATGCCAGGCAGACCCCCTCCTCAAGGATGCCTCTGCTCTCACATACAAAGCACCTTATGTAAGCATTGGTAAGCCTGAGCTCCCACCCTTCAAGGACTGGCCATCTCTTCACAGTAGAAATAAATATGCTTTTTATTAACACTCTTTTTTCAAGCCAGATCTTTTATCCAGATCAGTGATCTTCACAAGCATTAAAAAAAAATAATTAAAAAAATTGAAGACAATCAAAGAGCTTGAACAACTTGTTCAATCTGTCCCCGAGTCTGTGCATTTACATCCCAGACCCACATCAAAACACCATTTGTCTTCCCTTCAATAAGAAGCATCATTGTAGCCTGCAAGATAAAAATCTCCTTTCAGTTCTTAAGGGGAAGAAGAAGCTGAAAAAACCTGGTAGATGTTAGCAATGAGCTCTGCTGACCAGCAAGTCATTCTTTCCTGCCAGCCACACAGCAGAGCAGGGCAGCTTCAGTGGATTATGTTGCACCAGTTGATTTGGTGCCCACCTCCACTCCTGCCTTTGGCTCACCCAGCATGTCCCTCAGTGGCACGGAGAATATGGGGAAGTTTTAGGCATCACTATACTCCTGTGGTTTATTTTTAGTTTTTAGGTAAGTGATTACAGAACCATAAAATAGTTAGGGCAGGAAAGGTCCTTAAGGTCATCTAGTTCCATCCCCCCCCCCCCCCCCCCACCCCATCATGGACAGGGATGCCTTGCATTAGACCATGCCGCCCAGGGCTCTGCCCAGCCTGGCATTGAGCACTGCCAGGGATTGAGCACTTATCACTTCCCTGGGCAACACATCCCAGTGCCTCACCACTCTCACAGCAAAGAACTTCTTCCTTATATCTAACCTGAACTTCTCCTGTTTAAGTTTAACCCCTTTACCTTTTGTTTTTTACTGCAGTCACTGATGAAGAGAAGTGATACCCAGGACACTGCTGCAAATAAGTTCTTACCAAGAATACAAGAACTATGAATAGTCACCAGCAATTTGGTTAGATCTTCATTCTAACTCACAGCTGCTGTAAGTTGCAAACTTTTGTAGATTCTGCAAGAAATATTTCCAACTATTTTACAATTCTAAGCATTGACCTGCGAGTGAAAAATGCACAGATTATCAAACAGTTCTTACCTGTCTTTAGTTTTCATGCAGTATAAAGTTTCCCTTCTTCCAAAACCAGGAGGGATTTCTATTTAACAACTATGGTTATTGAAGATTAGGTGCTAGTTAAGTTAAAAGATTTCTTTGGCTTCCAATTTAGCTATTTGCTCAGTTGCTTTTTATCACCTTGGAAACTGGCCCAGAATCTAGATACAGTTTCGGTTTAATCTTTTTTACTGCTGTAACCAGTAATGTTAGTGTCTCATCACAGGATGGTTTCATTTGGTGCATTTTTCTTCCATCCTCAAAGGGCTGCTACTGAGAATTGTCCCACTTGCTGGCTATGGATCAGGTCCTTTTGTTATTCCTTTAGTGGTTTTTGTATGGCCACAGCCTGGCTCCCGAAGTGGTCTTGACCTGGTCAGGAGTTTTAATTCTGCCTCTTTTTTCTCTCCCTGCAGTCACTGGGGCCTTGGCACCAGTATGTAGTCTCTTCAGAGTAACCCCCATTACAACTTTGTGGCTTATTGTGAACCTGGTGAATTGAAAGTACTAGGTCAAAGATTAGAACAAACAGATTTCTAAACCCTGCTGTTGACCTTGAAAATTAGAAACTGCCCTTGTCAGAGCAGAGTCACTGCTGATAGCTGCAACAGCCACATCTCCTTGGCACATTGCAGTGAAAAACAAAGAGAGGTGACACTTATCATACAAGTATTCATTTGTTATGGATTTTCTTATCTGTCTGATCAACAATCTAGTCAGATGTGCCTGCTAACATTTGTAGTTTACTGAATATTTTCCATTAAAGGGAGATGCTGAAAGTAATAGATCAATCCGAATTCTTTACTTCTAACTACCCTGTTATCCATTTGTTGGATGAGGACTTCTGGTTTGCAATAGTTTGTTAGAATTTGTCACTTTTCCATGGAAAAGGATTAAAGCAAGTGAATTGGAGTCCTCTTGTACAAGTTATTCAAACCAGAACAGGAAAGTAATTAAGATTTGTAATAAAAGCTTTTTCTGCAGTGATCTGAGTTAGCAAGGTGAAGAAGAGAAACAAAGCCCACTTGATCAGGTATTTTCCATTAGTCTAACACAGAACAACTCATTCTGGGTAGTTACATGTAAGTTGTGTCCAGTAAATGGTACTTTCTCTAACAAATCTCTAGATACAAATATCTGAGTGATCAGTAGGTGTGGATGTGGCCAAGGTATTTTCTAATCACAAGTCTAAGGTGTCTGCTGGTTCATATTTTCACTAAGCACATGAAGTCAGTCAACATCACTTGCAAACATGTTTATTAAGTTTGCTCCATTGTCTAATTAACATCAGCTGTTGCAGAATCAATAAAAAGCTTTCTCTAGAAATTTTAGGCCTTACTTCAAATTCAGATCCCACAGCTTGTGTTCTACTTACTGGCTTATATTAAAAATGTAATTAAAGCTCAGGCTAATAGCAGTTCATATTTACTTCCATATCAAGTTCTTACACTGCTTGCTAAAACACATCTACTAAACAGCCCACAATATTGCATGATTAGGGATTGGATGTTCTTGATTTATTAGACAAGTACCTAAGAGATTCAAACATTCAGCAGATCTGGGCCCGGACTCTAACGTTATTATTATTCTTTTAGTTTATGCCAAGGAGCCATCCCTTCCCTACACAAGTATTTTTCCTGTAATACCAGTAACAGGATACAGCCAGGGAATTTACATCACCAGCTGGGGTCAATAATAGAACACTATTTGCTTGAAAGTTTAACAAAGACAGTCTCCAGGTCCAATGTGAAGATATCCAACAGTGCGTGCAGTCACAAGGACTCCAAGGATTCCATAATGAAAGTCCAGCTGGAAAAGCCTGGAAGGCCTTAGAGGAGATGAGCTGAACTCTATTTCTGACCAGATCTTCATGTGCATTGTTGCATTGGTAAGGTCCTCTATTTTCCTGCTGTTGGATTTGCAACACCGTTTTCAGTGCCTTGGCCTTTCTCTGTGCGCACAGCCACTAGTCCCCATACAGCTCCCACTTCTCCACGTTTCCTGCTCAATGCCCCATCTACTCATTAAAGCTAAGACAAAATGATGCATCTCCCTCTCAAGCTCCTTAACCAATCCTGTGTGAAAAAATTCAACCCTCAGTTTTCATTCCTTCCTCCTTTCTTACCCTCTACCACCCCCTGATCCTCTTCATTTCTGCTCTGTCATTTTCCACTACTTGCTGCACTTCAGCTCTGCTCTGTACTGCTCACAAACCCTCTGGAATCTGCTGGATTTTAACAGCTTCAGTCCAGATGAACTCCAGCTAAACATAGCTGGAGGATGGAGAGCGAGAATCCAAACAAACCACAAACCAGTCTGCGTTCTGTTGACACTGTCACAGCAGCTCTTCAACCACAGGGTTATCCCTGCACCTGAAGGACGCACACAGTCACATACAAGACTGCCGAGTTCAAGGGACCAGAGACAATAAACACACATACCTTAGAATATATAAACTATTTTTTTCTTCAGGTGTTTAACAAATCTAGGCAAAAGCAAAATCCTTGGTTCTCTTTCAAAAGCCACCTTCTAACAGATTTGAAATAGCTGTACCAACCCAGAAGAACAGAATCACATTAAAGAAATAGAGTCTCTTCATTAAAAAAAAAAAAAAACAAATAAAAAAAAAACTAAACAGAAAACCGAAACAAAGACACCAAAACCAAAGAGAATGCCACCAAAACTCACGACACAACAAAGAAAGAAACCCACCTAACATGTTTCTCCCCTATAGCAGAACCATGTTAGCTGACAAAGCTATTTCACAAAGTAACCAAAGTCACAGTGAGAGTAGAATATCTGGGAAGGAAGATCTTCATTTGAATAATTAACAACTAGGAAAAGTAATAGGGAACAATATCTCTGACTGAAAAGTGCTTTATAGCCCTCACAAAAAGTGCAGTATAATTTCACTTAGCATTGCCTCAGCAAACAAACATTTTGCTGTAGCTAAACCGAAGAGATGCAATATAACAAAGAGGAAGGTTAACACAACACAAATTCATAGCCAGTATGAATTCTTTGTATGTATCCTTCTGGAGAAGTCCTTTAAAATAGAAATTTAACATTTGTCACGGGTTCAGTAGCAGCAGGCATTTTTCTCTTTTTCGTAGTAGCTGGTGCAGTGCTGTGTTTCCGACTTTTGGCTTGGGAACAGTGCTGATAACACCAGTGTTTATAATTATGGCTTAGAATGTTTAGGCTGGCCAAGGACTTTGAGTTTCATACTCTGCCAGGGAGGAAGGGAGCCGGGAGGAAGCAGAAACAGGGCACCTGATCCAAACTGACCAAAGAGGTATTCCATACTACAGCAAGTCATGCCCAGAATGTAGAGATGGAGAGAAGAGACCCGTAAGGGTGGCAGGGTGCACCGCTTGGTCAGACTTGATATGAGGTGATTGGGGTGCACTGCTTGGTGGGGCTGGGTGGAAATTAGTTGGTGAGCTCTTGTATTCTTCCCTTGCATTTGCCTTGTCATTATTATTATTGGTGGTAGCAGCAGTGATTTGTGCTATAACTTTAGTTACTAAACTGCTCTTATCTCAACCTGTGGGAGTTGCATTCTTTTGATTCTCCTCCTCATCCCCCTGGGTCTGGGAAGAAAGAAGGGGGAGTGAGTGAGAGAGCGACTGCATGAGTTTGAGGGGCTTAAACCACGTCAACATCCTTGTTTTTCTCCTGCTGCACTTATGAACCAGAAATTAGGATTTATCCTCCTACCAGAGTACACAATTACCTGTATCAGTCTGAGGTGCATTAACAGGAAAAAATGCTTTCAAATAGTGAAAAAAAACCACCAATGACATAAATATAAATGAAGCAGTAAAACTGTATAATCAGATGTATTCATGGCCTTTTTTATAATTACAGACAGTGCCCTGGAGGGCAGTCACAGAGAAGTAAATACATTTTTTGACTGTCATAAGGTTTATATATTGCTTGGCGGAGTGTGAGCAGCATTCTAAGATGAAAGTCAATACAGAACAACTTCAGCTTTTTAAGCTCCTCTTTCATGCATACTTGAGCTGTATGTAATCAGGGACATCCATCTTAGAAAAACATTCTTCCAACACTGAGATTACTCCTGCATGGAAGATTTTTCAATCCCATTTCACTTATAGCTCTTGACAGTGTTGGTGACAGCCATGTCAGAGCATTAGGTGAAATTGTGAAAATTAATTACATGCTATTTGTTTAACTTCTTTTATCATCTGTCTCGCTCTTTCAATTTGAAAAGTTATTGCCTCATCTACATCATCTTTACCTCACACAGTTTGTTACCTTGTCCTACATTTGCATTAAGCATTATCTCCTTTTCTTCAGGAAATGAACAAATTTAAACAAATGGAAAACTCTTAGAGTGTTTATGCTCCATTAAAGCTTAATTCTGCTTTTATTCCTGAATTAGAGTGTTGATAGATTCATTCATATTAAATAGAACTTGAATCTCTGTAGTCCCTTTTTCTTTAATGAGGCTAACAGAAAGACTATGCTACTCATTGTGAGCAGGGGTATTGCTTTCATCCTGTTATTTAACTCTGCTTTATTACAGGTGTTCAAAACTGTATCCTATAGCTCCCTTTTCAACTTTCATTAACCACATTTTCACAGAACAGAGCCGAGCAATAACTGCAAGGAACACAGTTCTTTAGAAGGGGAGAGGCAGATGAGAAAAGCTGTTCTCTCTGTTTGTTAGAACATAGTTTTTCAGCCAAAATACTCCTTTTACTATGGCAGGTTATTTTTATACCCCACATACAAGCCCAATAGTAACTATAAGACAAGCTGCAATACTGGCATGCTTGGCAATATCTGTTAGTGGGATTTGCTACTAATAAGATCCCTCAAAAAAGCCCCAAAGCAGAAAATCACTGAAACGCTTTCAGTACACCAGGTATCAGTTATAAAAAGCCACCAAGTATCTACTATCGCACCTCAGCTCCACTACTTTTGCTTCCATCTCAAGAAGTTGAGTCCCAGTAAGACCAGAAGCAACAAATTTTTATAGAATCATAGAATAGTTAGGGTTGGAAAGGACTTTATGATCATCTAGTTCCAACACCCCTGACATGGGCAGGGACACCTCCCACTAAACCAAGCCACAGAAGGCTATGTCCAACCTGGCCTTGAACACCACCAGCAATGGAGCATTCACAACTCCCAAGGGCAAACCATTCCAGTGCCTCACCACCCTTATAGTAAAGAACTTCTTCCTCAGATTCAATATAAACTTCCCCTGTTTAAGTTTGAACTCATTACCCCTTGTCATACCACCCCCATCGCTAATGAAGAAACCCCCCCAGCATCCCTATAGGCCCCCTTGAGATATTGGAAGGCTGCTATGAGGTTTCCACACAGCCTTCTCTTCTCCAGGCTGAACAGCCCCAACTCTGCCATCCTATGTTCATAGGGGAGGTGCTCCAGTCCCCTCATGGCCCTCCTCTGGACTTGTTCCAACAGTTCCAACATGTCCTTTTTATTCAGCCAAATCACATTACATGTAGCATTTAATACCTTTATGGATCAAGTTATCTTTTTTAAATTACTTCATTTCTTTATTTGAAGGAGTGATATTACTTTGCAGAAAGAAAGCCTTGCTCTCTAAAACCCTGCAACACCAAACCCTTCCCTTTGCTCTTCTTAGTCATGGAGAAGAGTCACTAAGTAATGAATCCTTCCCCTGTTATAGCAAAGATGTACTCAAAGCAAACCCACATGTGAAAAGACTCTCTGCAGTCAGCTTCTGCAGATTTACTCTGGGGTCACTGGGGTCTTGGGGAGTGTGCGAGGGTTGATTTTTGCATCTGTCAGCCTCTGCACCTGGTATCAGCCCTCTGATACCTGCCTTACCATATTTCCTTCTGCAGATTTCTCAACAGCAGTATGTGACAGGGCAGATCAGGCTGTGTATTCTGCTGAGAACAAAAGGGATGTGTGTGGCAGTCAAGGACCAGACCTTGATTGTCATACATATTTTCTTTGAATAAGGCTTTGCCAGGAAAAGCACAAAGCACTTTCAGCAGAGTAGCTCAGTCTAGAAGAGGCCCGATTAAGCCAGCAACCCTGGCAATGATGAGAGTTTCTGCTGTGCTGTCCCGTCCCATGACACTTACTGGGCAGGTTTGGCTGTGCTATGCTGCCCAGCAGAGGTGTGTGAGAAGAGGACACTTCAGGCTCAAGAGGGTAAACCCTGCTGGCAGTCTGGAGCTTTTAGAGATTCTCTGAAGTATTTAGTGAAAGAAATGTTCACCTGAACATGGAAGCACAAAGTGCTGCTTTCCCTCTGGACAGGAGGTGGCAAAAGCAAGGAAAAGGTAAGTGAAAAAAAAGAAAAATGAGGATTAGCTGTGGCCTCATCATTGGAAAGCTGTCTGGATTTGAGCCCCGTCACTCCTGCCTATTCTGTAACTTGCAAAATTACAGCTGTCCTGATCTGATGCAAGCAATGGAATATCTGAAAGAAGGTAAGAGCCTGCAAGTCCAAGGCTCTGTTTACTGGAAAGCAAACAGCAGGTAACCCAACTAAGTTCATGAACAGACAAGTCCACAACTCTCACCACTGCAGCATTCAGATTACACAGTCACATTGCTGTGGCAACGTTCACAAAATAGTTTACATTTTTACATGAAGAATCATAACTGATCCTATAATTATTTATTGCCCCATGCCTACCTCCAAGAGAGCTGAAGAGGTCAGGAGTGTTTACCAGTTGGGCAACATGCAAAAGGAAAGCCAACTACACTGCCAACAGCTGCGGACTACACTACCTGCAACCTACACTACCCGTAACTACTGAGTTACGGGTAACAAGCATAAAAGCAACTACAACTACTCAGAAACCCATTAAAAATAAAGTCCCACAATCCTACCTGTTAGAAGCAATGAACTGCATGGTTTGGGTCAAGATAATTTAAATAATAATTACATTTTGAGCGAAGCCTGCCAAGTGACAAATGCAAAGCATATATCACAACTGGGTTTGTTCAACAGCACTAGGAAGCTTCCCTCTTGGAAAAGAGGAGAAAGGCTACTTCTCCAATAAAGGCAAACTGGAAATCTTTCTTGTCATTAGATCAAAATGCTATACTTCTATCCTCATTTCGCAGACTTCTTGAGATATGTTTTCTTTTGAATTCATGTATCTTCAAAAAGCCCTCTTCTCCCCAGGTGAACCCTCCACTTCGTTACACTCTAATTTCTGCAAGCACTTGCAGTCAGACACCAAGTAGCTTCCCACCCTTTAATTGTTGTCAGCTGCTACCAGGACAAGGAAGATGGGAATGTGAATGTTCACCTAGATGTAGCTGGCGATGCAGGGTAGGTAACTGCTTGCTGGCCAGTTTGCAGGCAAATTACCCGCACCTTTCCTTTCTTCTCTCACTACACTGCTGGAGACACATGTAGATGAGCACCCTGGCACTGCCTTAAGCAGCCCAAAGTTAGTTACCACATGCCTGTACTCTGAATTATAGGGCATTGACTTCTCTTTACAAAAAAAGAGGTATTCAGTCAAATCTCAATGAGAAATGGGGGGAAGTAGCGCTCCTCTCAAAGGGTCAGACTGTGAATTATCAGGTACATTTCAACAGCTTGAACACTAATCCAGAAAGATTTACAGAGAAGAGCTGCCGCATCTACAGAGAAGCTGAAGGTATTTCAGTGTAACATACACTTTGCTTTGAGTTATTGAACCCTTTATATGTGCACAAGCTCAACAGACAATCCACAGACAAATCCCCAGTGCAATATTTAAAGGCAGTCAGCGTAAATAATGTGTAACAGATGGAGCCTTTGGCCAGCACAGAGGGTGATTCAAGTTACACACTCTCAGACTTCACCCAATGTAGTGTGTAGATTCCAATCGCAATTTCTGCACTGAAATATTTGTGACACTTCACTGCCACCAAGAGCTTCGAAAGCCCTATTGTGCTATTTAATTTTTGAAACAAGACTTTGTCCTGACTTCAGGGGAGAAGACACTGAAAAACAATAATGAGCAAATGTTTTTTCATGGCAAGTTTTCCCTCCCAACCCATTATAAATTTTCATTACACAGGGAAGCAAGTGTTTCACTGCTAGGACTTCTTTCTTTGCTTCTATTTAATGACAGTGACTCTTATTTCTGGTTCAAAGGCTGCTACTATTAAAGTGAACTAAAACTTCAAGGAACAGGCAGCAAGAACACAGGATGTTATTCTTTTCAGAAGCAGAGGTCTCATTAGCAGAAATTGAATGTAGTAACGAAAGTCAGAAGACAAAGGGAAATGCTTGCACAAAAGTATATCAAGACATTTTCTAGCAAGTCCTACCCAAAGTCAATAGGTGCTTTACAAAAAGGATGAACAGACCTTTACATTTTGCAGTATGAAGACCTCTAATCCTAAATATACATCCAGGAGGTTTTGCAAGACACCATAATGTTTCACCTGAAACTGTAGCAGGCTGCAGCAGCAGAAGGTTGCACTTTTACTTTCTCATCCATTACTCAGGTCTGTCATTTCTCCTCATTCACCTACGTGAGATGAAGGAGCTGAAGTTGCCCCAGCAGGTCTAGTCTGCTCCAGTCCAGTCCACTACTCTACCACCATTTGTTACATAGACCCCTTGAAAGGCAACCAGGTATATAGCACTATATAAAAATCAAACTCTTCACAGCTACTGGTTTTGAGTTTTACTTTCCAAATAGCACATATTTGGTATTTGCCAAGGTGTTAAGTGGAAAGAAATCAGTGTGTCAGTTCACTCTTTTGATGCTCCCTGGGTTCTTTTCAGCATTAAAACACAACAGCAAAACCACCAAACCAACCGAAACCCAAAGCCACAATACAACCTTTCTGTTTCTTTCTAGTCCATCATTTGAATATATGACCCATGATATCTCAAATAGATGTTTTGTTGAAAAAGGACTGTGTTCTTTAGAATTTTAACATGTTTCGTTAATTATCAATAATACAAAACTACTAAAATAATTTTGCTCTCTCATATGTACTATTGTTTTCTGTGAGATTTATACTGTGCTTTTGAAATCTTGTGTCACAGAACACAATAAATCACTTAAGTTTAGACCCTAATTACACGTTTCCAGAACAAGTAGCAATCACTTAGATAAAAATTTCATTCTATTATTTTCTCTTATTTTATTAACTCGCAACCCTGGTTATTTCCTCCTTGCTTAAGGATTTACAGGAGCTACACTTAAGCAATCTAGGGCTTGGAGTAATTCAGATGATTCCATATTTCTGATGTGCTACAAACACAACAAGTAGAAGCAATTCTGTATGTCATGTAATTAACCATAGGTGAATCAGTTACCAGTTGCAGAAGGGATAACAGTAATAAGTCACAAAGTACATGTAAAACCATGTTATAACAGTGCCTGAAGGCAAGCATGTAATAGAAAGCCACTATTCTGGTAAGATACAGAAACTCAGCCCTTATCCTTCAAAGATATTAGGTTCCAAATGCATGAGACCAACAGAGGAACAGATAGAAAGGACAAAGATAAAACAAGCAGAGTATAAGATTATTGGCTGTGTTTGTTTTGTTGTTGCTCTGGTTTCTGCTGTTTCAACCTTTAGTCCAGAGCTTACTTGGAAAAGCAGGGAGAAAGCCCAATGAAAGGAAGGAAAGTAAAGGAACTTACTAGAAGATGGGAATTAGCACAAAGTCAGCACAAGTCAGAAAGTACCTCTTAAAAAGCCACCCAGCTACACAGGGCAGAAAAACTCCAACAACCACAGATGCTCCAAGCCCACTACTGGCAATAACAGTACCTTTTCCTGATAATTCCTGCTTCTTAATTGCTCAGGATGCAGCTTCTCCTAAGGCTGTCCCAAACTTAGAATTCCAACACAACTGAGATAGAAACAAAAGCCTAAACCTCCCAATAGACCTGCAACCTGCTGTCTTATAGCTGGGAGTGGTAGGGAGATGAGTGATGCCAGCTGGATCTTTTCCCACCTAAGGTACATGAAGTAAGTCTGCACACCTGCTTTCCCATCCTTCACAGGTGGGCGTGCAGCTTGTCACGCTTACTAAGGGAAGCATTGAGAATAATTCACTGCAACAATAATGTCAAGTGATTAAGTTATGCTTCACTAGTGCAACACACAGAGAACATCATTGCAATGTTTTTTGTCTTTTACTTTGCTTTCCTGGTTCATAAGCTGGTGGATTGAAGTGTACCAGGGGTTACTAGGTAGTGGAAAGAGGAGAACAAGAGTAGGCATGTGCGCATGTCAAGAGATGGATAGCATGGTAATTGCAGTAATACCTAAATTGTGATACTGAAAACTCTGTGGGGAAAACAAACACAAGCTCTGAAGTGTGATTCTTTCACTTTCCAGCAAGGACAAGGAAGCAATTTGATGAGATTTGCTGTTCTAATAAAAAAAAAGATTGTGTAACAAAGCTGTGGCTGCAGCATGCCTAGCTGTTCAGCCTACAGGTAAGGTAGAGCTAAAAACTTCCAGGTTGAGTGTCACCAAGCTGTAAAGTAGCTCAAGGTCATCAGGTTGCCTCGATACCTGGGAGTCATATTCATGGGATGTGCTTTCATCTATGACTTTAGCTGGTACCCAAGGGATACCTCTGCATGCTGCTTTTGGACCTCAGATGGTCTCTCCCAGAGCAGTGGGGAGAGTCTGTCAGAAAGCAGGTTGGGCAGTACTGCAAGGAGCTGCAGCCACCACTGATAGAAGCACCAGTGGAAGCATGACAGGAATAAAATCAGAGTCACAGCTGTGAGGAAAAAGTGCTCAAAGTGGCAACAGTGTCAGTTTGGGCAGGGCTACGGGACAGGGAAGCAAGTGAAATGTAACATACATTATGTGACAGGGAAATGAGGCTTCATGTGGCCATCACTTCCCTAAAGAAGTGCTAATTGTCACACAAACCACTTGGGCTTTCCTCCAGCTGAAATTACAACCTCAGAATGCGATTACTTGACTATAATGGGCTGTATCTTCATTTGCTGTAAATCTGCATGGCTCTGTTAATGCTAGAGCAGTGGCAGTGATTTAAACCAACTAAGTGCCTGGCCCTGAACATCCCACAAACACAGACCAGAGAGGTATCCTCTGCCTGCTGGATTTATGGGCATGCTGTGTTAGCATGAATGGGCTAGTCCTTACAATTAGCCCCTTGGCATGGTTCTGATGCTTTGAGTCTGAAGCCAGCTCAGCCATGCCTGAGATATACAGCTTGTGTGCTCAGCCCTGACCAGAGTTCCCTGCTTGCCTATGTCCATGCAAGGAGGCAGGGATGATGCATCCTGATGCCCCACTGGGATACAGCTGATGCAGGTTTTCAGTCTTAGGGCTGGGAAATCCTCTGACTCCCTCCATGGCAGTGCCCTCCTCAGACAGAGGAGCATCCCTGCCAAACCCAGATTTCATCAGGGGAGAGCCAAAGTGGCCCACAGGACTACTGCACAGCACTCCATGGCACAAGCATCCTCACCCAGTCTGGCCATTAGCAAGCATAAGAGAACACATTAGACCTTGCCTACTAAATTACAGTTTCCCTGGCTATTTTTTGCCTCAAGGTTCTCTGCAAAAAGCCCTTTTGGCACTATATCTCTACAGTGTCTATTTACATAATTAAAAGTGGCTTCTGTTCTAACCCATAATATAGGGATTTTCTCGTGGTGGAAGGAGGTTGAAATACACACATTGCTTTTGAAATCTGTCTCTGAATATTTCTTTTAGCAGCAACTGTAGATCACATCTCATAAACAGCCACATTTTTAAATGCGAGTTTCACATCTGTTAATTCTAATCTAATTATTTATAGAAATGCCCTTTTCTTGTGATCCATATTCTTCTCAAACCTTAGCGGTTTCTTGCTGTGAAAAATGATTCATGCTGGGCTGAATGTATTGTGGTAGCTGCATATTTGTTCACTGCCATGCATTTTCTGATCAAGAAGAATGACTCTGGAAATGACTCCTGGGAAACTGCTGAGGGTGGGCTACTCCAGTCCCCAAATGTTAAGGATGCTCCTGAAGTTAATTGGAAGTCCTTGCAGAAGTGTAAGCAAAAGTCATTATGCATCTTCTAGTAAATATTTATTGCATCCTTTTTCTCCTTATTTTGCAACTGATGTTTTAAGGCTCTTACCCTCATGGAAGATTTGCTGGTTTAATTTACAGGGTTAAATTTAATTGTAGTGGCTGGATGGACCCACATAGGTTTAAGCTGACAGTCAAAACGAGAACTGGAAAGTTCAAATATTTGTGGAAACATCTACCAAATCCACCTGGTCATTGAAACCAGCTGCAAACAAGGTTGCCCGTGGGACTGAGGCTATAGTCCTTCCACAACAGGGTGTAAGTGCAAAGGAAAAGAAGTTGTTAGAAAGGGAATTGCCCCCAGTTTTCATAAGCTTAAAGAGCACCATCCAAATCTGGTTTACTGCAGGAGCACATCAGTCTGCAGACAGACAGAAAACCATGCAGTATTCAGACTGCCCTTTTCCCCATTTCACATGCAGTCATTCTGGGACCAAAATGCAGCTACTAAGCAAACATGCATGCGCAGCTGATGTCAGGCTGTGTGCCTCAATACATAGGCTGGTTCCCAGTGCCCTGCTCTTATCTACTGACTTCTCGTCAAGCACATTCCTGTCCCATAGCTGCAGAGCAAAATCTCATTGTCGCTGGTGCTGAAGTTGCTCATTGTTCCCACAGATTCCAGGAAGGCTGCAAGCAGCAGAAAGCTCAGTGTGCCTCAGCACCAAGGGATGGCTTTTCTGCCCCTCTTTACACAATCTCCCCACTCTTTGAAATTCTCTATAGCAAATTTTTAATAGCCTTATTCAAAGTGAAAGCTTCTGACCACTGGGGCTTTTTTCCTTTTAAGATACTGTTTTATCTTGGAACGAACAAAGTCTTAACCTGTGCATTTTTAAAGATGGTGTTGCTTGTTATACAAAGGCACTCAGGCAATCCATATTAACATGTCAATTATGATCCAACAAGTTTTCCACAACAGCCTAAAATGAATGTTAATTTGGTTGGGTAAGTTTTGTTAAGAACTACTGTACCATGGTTAACGGAGAACAGATCATTGCCAGAAGGGTTTGCTTTGTCAAGCATCATCCTAATTGATGACAAGCAGCCACGCAGGGAGCATTGAGCTGGGAGCAGGGTAAGGTTTTTCCTTCCATGTTTGAGATGGGTTATATGACCCCAACACCCTGCAAACTACAAAAAGGAGCATTGTAAGCTGCTTGTGTTTCTATCAATAAATGGACTCATTAGTGTCGCATGATAACTTGGCCTCCTGTTTACCTCGATAGTCATGGAGTACTGAATTTGTGTTATTTCTGATTTCTCCCTTCTACATCGCAGCTGCTCAATGTAGACATTTTTTCACAGGCAATTAAAGGACCTAAGACAGGAGTAGGAGTGAGAGGGAAGACACTATGTGTTAATTAGATGTTTTGCAAGTAATTGACCCAGTCATGCAAAAGGAATAGCTGAGATTTGTTGTTGCTGTTGCTATTTTCACTGCTCACAAATCTGAAGCAGTTTTACAATTAATTGACTTACAGCTTATACTAGACATGCGGAGTTTCGGTAGTTGAGGGGTTTTGGGGTAGAATAAAGGACCTACTTCTCAACTGTATCTAAAATATTTTACACCAAAACGATGCCTGACATTGTTTTTTAGAATGATGAATATAAACATATGTATAAATATGAAAACTGTTTTTACAATGACTCAAACACAGTTAACATTTTGGTGGGTTTACCCCAATAATTCGTTGGTAAACCATAAAATTAAAAAAAAAAAAGAAATAATGATGTGACCAGAAAGAATTGTACCAGTTGGGATATTAATCATTGCCCTTACATATTTTTATAAATTTAATGAGGAATAATAATAAAAGAATAACTTTTTCTTAAATAAAACTAGATTGGTGCTATCAAGCCATGTGTGTATCTGCTGCACTTCCATTTTCTCCCATAGCTTTTGAATGCTGCTGAATACCTTCAAGGAGGCAGCTAGCAGAGGTACAAGGCTGATGCCTAGGAACATGGAGTAAGATGCCTGACAGAAGAGAGATCTTGTTAATGCACTCACTGAAAGAGTCTATGAAAGAAATCAGGAAAAAAAGTGCAGAAAACCAGATTTCATCACTTCTACACGCAGCAGGGGGTGCTGTGCTTACTCTGGTGTGTTCTGTGCTTCAGAGCTGAGCTACTCTACTCTCTAAGCAAACTCAGAATTATTAATGGTGATTGAAACAATCACAGAAGAAACACTGAAGCATATCTAAATAATGCCCATCTTCCATGTCACGCCTGGAAGTGACTTCTGCCTTGGCAGTAAGGCTCTTTCACCAATAGAAAAGGGACAGCTTTGTGTTAGTAACTAGTGTGAGCAGAGAGGCTGGAGAATTAAGACGCAGAATTAGCGGGTTTGCCAGCAGATATTTATCTTAGATTAGAAAAGGTGTTAGGAGAGATTAGCTTGGAGATGGGCTAGGATGGGCTTGGAGATAGTGATAGGGGTCAGTAGGGACATTAGAGGGCACTCAGGGACGAGACTTTCTGCACTGCAGCTTTCCCCAGGCTGAGGGGAATGTTTGTGTCAGGTATCGCTCAGTGCCTGGCAGAGAGAGGAGGAGGACACAGCAAGAAAGTGGCCATGTTCCTGTGGGGTGTGAGTGACCATTACTACTGTGCTCCTGTAAATGTCTCTTCCATCCTCAGAAACCAGCTGGTCTGATGTCTTCAGGGTCCCGGGGCAGTCTAACATGAAGAGGAAGCCTCCACATCTGTAGTTTGCATGGTCTTTAAAAAGGTGTCCCACAATAAGCTACTATGGGAAATAAGGCTCAACGGACAGGAAAGTAAAATGCTTTTACAAACCAAAGAAAAACAAAAATTGGGAGAGTATATTTTAGCAGTCTTGGCTCTGCCCCGGGCATATTTTGAGTATAAATTCCAAGGGGACAAAGGAGATAAACTTAACAGGGAATATCAAAGATGTGTCATAAACTGCTCTTCCAAAATATCCGTCAGGGAATATTGAAGATGTGACATCTGCTCTTTCAAAAAATGTCAATACTGCAGTGAGTGTCCACAAGACTGTAGAGTCACTTTGTTCAAGTGTCTTCCCAAAACAAAGGGGTACCCAGAAGGCAGCAGCTCTGGAGGGAATGCAGCCATGCTGCAGTGGAAAGGTATCCCTTGTACCACACATTTGGCTTCTGGACAGGAATTAATTTTGTAAAAAGCAAAGAAAGAAACAAAATCCACCCAAACCAAAGCACACAGCTCTATGAAACAACCTTTTCCTACTGGTTGCCTCGACTGCTTGCACCAAGAGAGTAACAGCACTAACAATAGTAGCAGCATGGGATGGGGAAATTGAGTATTTAGGAAAGTAAAGGTTAAATCTGCAGAGAAAGAGTAATAATAAAGCTTGAAACAGAAGTATCTTTTGTTGATGAGTTTAATGCTGTTGTTAATTTTTTTACCTCTGGAATAAATATATCAATCCGTGGAAGTCACATTCTCCCAATTCTCCCCCCATCCCTCCAGGAGGAAGAACGGGGAGTGAGGGAACGGTTGTGTGGTTCTAAGTTACTGGCTAACTGAGCTTAAATCACGACAATGGGGCAGCCACAACTTCTCCGGGGAGCCTGCTCCAGTGCCTCACCACCCTCATAATGAAGAATTTTTTTCCTAATAGCCAATCTAAATCTACCTTCTGTCACCTTAAAGCCATTCCTCCTTGCCTTGTCAATAACATGCCCTTTAAAATGTTCTCTCTCCAGCTTTCTTGTAGGCCTCCTTTAGGTACTGGATGGCTGCTATATGGTCTCCCTGGAGTGTTCACTTTTTCAGACTGAACAAACTCAACTCTCTTATCCTATCTCCATAGCAGAGGCGCTCCAGCTCCCTGATAATCTCCGTGGTCTCCTTTAGACTCATTCCAAGAGCTCCACATCCCTCTTGTTGCAGGCCCCAGAGTAGTTTTACTCTTTCTGTTTAAACAAACACTTTTTTTGTTTCTTAAAAGTTACTTACAGCTTAAATAATCGACCACAGTTTATGCTTGGCATTACAATATTCTCAATAGAAACAGAGTATATCGGAAGGGATCCTCTGGAACCCAGCATTTGTACGGACGACGTCCCCGCTGTGCCTGCTCCCCCCGCTAAGGGGCGCGGAGCCTGCACGGCGGTGGCAGTGGCGGCGGTGCGGCGCCAGGTGGCGCTATGGCACCGCCTGTCCCGGTCCCGGGTGCTGGCAGGACTTGCCCGTTACTCTCCCTGTAATCAGCATCAAGGCGGTTTATTAAACACTCACATCGCCTGACATTTTTAATCCCATGAATTTTTCGGGAAGAGTATTTTATTAGTCTATTTGTCTTCTTCCTCCAGGGCTGCGTCTCCTGTGTTTGTCACCAGAATGATGTGGCACATCTTTTCTGTAGAGAAGTACTTGTCTGGAAACTGGAATGGATTTCTACTGCATGGGCAGGTTTTCAGGCGAAGTCGGATTCTTCTTCCAAAAGCAGAAGTCGGGTAGGTGATACAAAGGCTTATCAAAGGTTTATTATGCAGTGTTTTCCAAGCAGTGTGAGTTCATTGGTCTGTTAAGCTTTATGTGGCTTTCATCACAGCACATCCACAGGTATGAACTGTACAAAATAGCTACTTTATCCCTGAGCAACAGTTTCTCACTTTTCTAGGACAGATTCCAAAGTGGCTATAAAAGATCTGTTTATGAATGAGGGGAAAGTCCGCCAGATGAGGAAACAGTTGGGTAGGATGCTTCTGTTCTGCTACCAGTGCCATTGGAAGCTGAGGCATGGAGCTTGGTGACAACAAATGCACCAGGAGACCCAGCTGCACAAAGCTCAGTAGGCTTCAGCTCTCTGCATTTCACCTGGCATTTTGGCACCTTGAGAGGCACTTCAAGAGAAATCAAAAAAGGGGGGGAAAAATGGAAGTTAATTGGGAATTAAAATGTATCCAATAGTTGATATATTTTGGCAGATTCTTTGTCAATTTGTTTCCTTTGTAAATTAGTTATGCTTTTTCAATAGCATGGAATCACAGAACGGTAGACTGGTTTGGGTTGGAGGGACCTTAAAAATCATCTGTTTCCAACCCCCATGTTGGAAAGGGGAGGACACCTGTGGTAGGGACACCTTCCACTAAACCAGGTTACCCAAAGCCCTGTCCAACCTCTGCCAGGGACAGAGCATTTACGGCTCCCTTGTGCAATCTATTCCAGTGCCTCACCACTCTCATGGTAAAAAACATCTTTCTTATACCAAACCTAAATCTCACCTGTTTAAGTTTGCACCCATTACCCCTTAACCTATCACTGGACCCTGATGAAGGGTTCCCCTTTATGAAGCACAATTACTTAAAGCCATCTGACCCCATCCTCCCCTTTTAAGAGAAAGATTTCTGAAATGCTTGTCGGGATCACTGTAGGAGATACCTGTTCAATCAGAGGCTTGCGAGATTTTCTGTACTAGAGCAGCCATAGCATGCCCTTCATCCCGCAACCTCTCATTCACACAAATACTAGATGATTTACAGAGAATCTCTTCCAATGCCAACTATTCAATGATTCTGTGAAATAGCTTCTATTCTCCTAACCAGCTGACCTCTTCCCACTGCTTTATTCTGCTGCTTATGGGAAGTGTCTCTTATTCTCAGTGCCTACTAAAGTTCATGGGACCTGAATCATTCAGTACTGTCCTTTCCTGAACTGAGTCCACAAAATCTACAACTAAGCAATTCTTGGAGAATTAGTTCCCAGAAATGGTGTTGAAAACATCAGTCTTTTCAACAGCCCTCAAACAGCCACAGCAATGACCCTTCCCAGCTGGGCTGTCTGAAAATACCCACGGAGCACAGCTGGTGTGTCTGAATCCAGCCCAAAGGGACTAGCCACAGGGTCTGCACCCTGACACGTGTGTCAGTGACACTAGATACTGGTCCATGGTGGAGCACACAAAACCAGAGAAGTACTGTTTGTCTGTGGTAACTCCTCCTTCAAAAGCCCTGCTTTGGCTCCTCCCCAGGAAAGTCCTGACCCTTGGAGACCTTTCTAGATATTGCTGGTCACTTCTTCTGATATATCCTGTCCCCTTGTGTCAGAATGAGTGTGCATTTTTGCTAGTATAAAAGCCAGAGACTCAGGCAATGCAGAGAGGTAGAATTTTATACCACCCAGGTCAATTTTGCCTCTGTGGAGATGCCTGCTAAGGTTGAGCTTGCCACCTTGAGCTGCAATGATGTTGCTCTGAGCTGGTTTCCTAATTGTCATTACATAGTCCTTGGGGTTGGTATAACCAAACATCAAAGCTATCCCTTACTGTATCTTCTGTTACCTCTATATTTTCTCTGTATTTATAAATTAGTTATGATTCTTTATTGTGTTGCACTTCTCTCAACCCAGAATCCTCAAACACCAAAATAACACCTCACTGAGGTAAAGCAAAGCAAAGTAGAAAGATCCAAACACCAAAACTGAGTTTCAAACTAAAGTGAGCTGGTTTAGCTTTATATTTGCTAAACAGTAAATAACCAGTGTCAGGCTTGTTTACGCAGAATACTCTCCTTAATGAAAGTTGGATGTACTTGCTAGCTTGCTACAGAGAAATCAGCAAAGATTTATTCTTTCTTTTAAATGCATAGTAGAATGGCCTTGGTGTTTGTATAATAAGTAACTCATAAAATCTTAAGGGGATTATTTTTTTCCCTCAGAGGCTCATTTCCGTCCCAACTGATTTAGTAGTCAAACTCTGAGCAGGCTTGGGACACATGGGATTACGAAAAAAAGTATTAGACATTTTTAATCAGGCACAGTCTGCTAAAATATTTGAGGAAAGAAAGACAGGAATCCTTTGAAATTACTAAGTTTTTAAATTAATTAGGAAGTAATTTCTGTGTAACAACTAGACCATAAATTTGATTTCTAACTAAATACTGGGTGAAACCTTCATATCACAAGTCACTGCTTGTAAATTTATCCACTGTCAGATTTTACTGAAGTTACTGAGAAAGATGCTCTTTTCCCCTTCTCCATGTGCGCAGCAATTTCCCCCTAGGGAAAAAAAAAGGAAAGCTGAAGGACTTGTCATTGTGTTGTTAGATGTAAAAAAAAAGCACCAGTTTAATTACTTTACCCACACCAGTCACAGATTTCTTTTGCAGTTCTGGTCAAGATTTCACTGGATTTTCTCTGTCACTGTCCTCCAAAAGCCTGTCTCTGGTCTCTGGAGGAAGCTGCTGGTACCTGATGCCACATTGATCCTGAAAGTGCTAATGAAATACATTTTTACTGCACTGTTTCGAGTCATATTGTAATTTAAGACAAATATGAGCAGCTTTTGCTATTTTGTCACAAAGGAACAGGTATTATTAAGTTCTACTGGCAGCACTATTGGGCAATGTATTTTTAATAATTACACACTATTTCAGGTGTAAGTTACACTGAACCTTAAGCCTGAATAGCTCTTCTGTCTTTGTCCCTTATTACTCTTTATTCCTCCAACTCTATAAGCATCTCTGCTATTTCTTCAGTTAATTTAGATTAAAGTCTACTATTTTTCCAGTAGTAAAAATAACCCTACCCTTTTCTGTTTTGTCCTCTGTGATTTCCCATGACATCAGTTCAAAAGAAATAATTGTTGTACACCTGAACCTTTTTTCTAAAGTAACCCTTAAGGGTTCCCTGCATTTAAGTGATGCCCAGTTACATGAATAAGGTTAATAGTACACTGGGACAAGAAGAATATAAATTCCTTTTGTTCTCCATAATTCTGTGATAGCAGCTATCGCAGCATCACCTGAGACTGGGTTTTGAGCTCCTCATATAAAGAAATGCGTCTCTCTGCTATCAGTCAGACCAGGGCCATTTTTGTCCTCTGGACCATCATGTTAAAGGCTTGTGACTGTCTATTCAACCAAGTGAGTGCAGTTTGAGCAGTAGCATGGCAAGAGGGGACACAGTATCATCCCTGACCCTGACTCTTGCAGTTCCCTACTGTAAGGAAATCACCACCTTCAGATGGTATTTCAGAATGACTTGACCTGAAAACTCAGCCTGCAGTCTTCAAAAATAGGATGAATTGCTAAGAAACCCACAAAACCATTGGTAGTACACATTATTTCCTCTACACTCAACAACAACCAAATGCACTATGTACTCCATGTTTCTGTCTGAAACACTGTGCCATCCCAAGCCTTCAGGGTCTGGGACATCAAATATATTGTTACAGTTTTATGCTGCTGAACACTACACTGCTTAGAGCTCTGCCACAACCATTAGTAAGGACTTTGTATAACGGATCTGTGATTTAGGATTCCCCATCTTAGACATACATGAAGAGTTTCAGCAGTCACTCTCCTTCATTTTTAAAGCCAAGGAACAAAGCTACGCTCTTGCTGTTTTCACCCGAAAGAGGTAACAGCAGTTACATCTGAAAGCAGTAACAGCCAGAGATGGTTGTTAATATTTAACTGTACTCTGATCTTTTTTTTCATGAAGTAGTATTTAACCATGCTATGTCAGAGTGAGAGATGCATGAGACAATCAGGACTTGGAAACTGCTGTGTATTATTGTGTTTAAACAACTCAGCTGGAACCAGAAGTCTCTTTAGTCTTTACCATACAATATACTCTAATGCTTTAAAATTGGAAGTCTGTAATAGACACTGGTCTGAGCGCTCAAGCACCTAGAAACAGACCTGGTGTGGGCAATCATTATCTCCAGAAAAACTTCAGCTGGAACCTGTCCACGCATACACCATGCTGTACAGCCACAGAAATGTCCACATGTGGGCTGTACCTGCCACTGTTACTTGTAGCTATTTTTGCTGCCTAACAAGCTTTACCATTTTCCTCCTTTCTTTTTTTTTTTTTTTATTTTTAATAGGAGCATAAACCAATTTTTCAGAACTGGTGATTGATTCTGAGATTTACCATTTCTTTAAGGCCCCGATATTCAGAGGATGCCTCTCCAAACTTTTGTGACTCCCAGGCTACAGTAAAATGTCACAGGCTACACAAGACACAGGGTCCCAAAATGCCCAATGATAAATGACATCAGTAACAGAGCCATAAGTGAGATGACAAAATTCTATTACCAGAAAACATTAGGTGGTTGCTTTAGAAGAAAAGTTCAAATTAAGGCTTTTCTAAGTGCAGAGCTAGAGAGCTTTCAGATCAATAGAAATGGGAAGATGAAGTCTGCTGAATCTCTTTTGGTTTTATACTGGTTTAATGAAAGTCTAGTGATCTCAGAGAAATTAAGCTCTTGTAAAGTCTATGAAAATAGCTGGCTGCATAAGCCATTCAGGGAGAGTCAGGAGTGGGAGCTTGCACATTACCAGATATTACAGAATCCATATAAGAAAGAGACTTGTCCTAATTTGGAGAAAACTCCAAGAATAAACTCACCAACAAAGTTTTCAAGTTGACAAGCAGGTATTCTTTATTGCAGTGCCATGAGACAGGGAAGGATAGCTCCTCCTAATGCGTATCATAACAGTGCCACACAGGCCATCCTTATACAGTCACTGGGCATACATAAATATTCATGAGGCTACATATAAATTGCATCATTTTCCAGAAAGTTTCCTGCATACATAAAAAAATGTGGTGGAGGTCGTTGAGAGTCATTTCCTTCTTCCAAAAATCTTCATAACTGCTGGCAGTCTTTGAAGCACCAGTTTAATTAACATTACAGACATAGCAATCATCCTGTCCTTACGCTTATCACAGAGTTTAACTCTTTCCATCCTGGACATCTGCTAGTCCTGGATACTCTCCAGTATATGTCTGCACCAGCTTAATGTGTTCATTAACACCACAAACATAGCAATCATCCTGTCCTTCTACTTATCAGTTAGTTTAACTGCTCCCATCCTGGGCACCTGCTAGTCCCAGATATTCCCCTTCTCCAGCTCCTGTTTTCCAATTGTTTTTCTTACACTTTTTGTACTAAGGTCATAAGGACCTAAAACTATATCAACTACCTTCAAGCACTTCAGTTATTTTCCATTACAAAGCCACCAAACTTAAGGTTAGTTAGAACTGATTACATTTTGTGCTTTTGTGCCTCCTTGTCTCAGTCCAGATTTAAGGAAAATACTTTTTCCAGTACACCAACCAAAGTCTCCAACTCTGAAGCCAGTTCCCATTAGCACTGCACTTTCAGAAGAACTTTCTAGCTTTACTATACTTCATTGCTCCAGAATTTTTCCTTCCATCAATTAGCCCTATAGATGAATCCTGAGAAGTCCTTGTTGTGATTTATGCTCAGCCAGTAACTCAGTACCATCCAGCTGTTCACTCAACCTCACCTTCAACCCTTAGGGCTGGATGGGGAGGAGAAGCAAAAGAATGTAACCCCCCAGGAGTTGAGATAAAAACAGTTTAATGACTAAAGTACAATATACTACTACTAACAATGATGATAAGGGAAATAACAAGGGGAGAGAATAGAAAACTAAAAAAGGAAAGCAGAAAACACAAGTGATGCACAATGCAATTTTTCACCACCCACAAACTGATACTCAGCCCAGTCTAAGCAGCAGTCCCCACATCCAAGTAGCTCCCCCCAGTTTATATACTGGGCATGACGTGCTGCAGTATGGAATACCCCTTGGCTACTTTGGGTCAGGTGTTCTGCCTCTGCTTCCTCCTGGCTTCTTGTGCTCCCATTCACTGGGAAAGCATGAGATTGAAAAGTCCTTGATCGGAGTAAGCATTACTTAGCAACAACCGAAACATGGGCATGTTATCAGCATTGTTCTCAGACTAAAGCCAAAACACAGCACTGACGCAGCTACTAGAAAGAAAATTATACCAGCCAAAACCAGGACAGTTCTTCTGCTGGCCATTGTTTTGGGAAGGGTGTTATTTTAATTTTCAGGGTGTACCCCTGGAACTGAAACAGACTTTGTAACCTTATATTTCATGATTCTTATGAGTAATTGGTTATAACTGTGATGTTTTGTTACCTATGTTACCATTGTACAGTCCCTTCCCAAGAGGTCAGTATGGTCTCAGGAAAAGTGTTTAAAGTAAACAACCAAAGAATAGGTATTCTTTCAAGATAAATGATTGCAATTAACTTGACAAGAAAATGAAAATGTAGGTGAAGGGTACTTCCAGCAAGGGGAGATCAGGACCTTCAACTCAATAGCCCCCTACTCAAATTACACCCCAGACTCAATTTAGAACAATAGAAAAAATTTGTGCGCATGTGTAGAAATTAGCATATGGTGTGTGTTTGTTGTGACCAATCAAAACCTAGAATAGAGAATTGGATGTATGAATATGTAGCAATCTTATGAATAAATGTCTGAACATTTTGAACCCTTGTCATGCACGCTTGGAGGAGAGATCCCCTGTGCATCCAGTGCAGTAATAAAGAATATCTCCCTTTTAACATTACATTGGTGTTACGAGGTTTTTCTTGACAGAGGTTTGTCGGTAACAAGGGTAATGTAGCAATATGGTTAGCATCCTGTGAAAGTCACAGAAATCCAGATTCCAGCTCTTCAAAACATGCTATGTAGATGAAATAACTGCTGAAGTGCCACTCTTGTAACTTCTATAGGGACTCAGCTTCCACTAGAAATAGTGCAAGGATATTGATCTGCTTATCACCTACACCTCTGCCAGCTTTGTGCCTGAGGGCAATTCTTTCCTATTGTGGTATTTACCACTCACCTGGATACATAATTCTCAGTAGCCACAGGCAGTCTCCTTCATCCTTACTGTTGAAGGCCCTTTCCTCTCTTCCCTCCTGCTTTTATCAAGACACGTTCTAGGGTTTCCTAGAAGAAAAAAAAAATGCTCTCTCTCCTTCATTCTCAACATGAGTCATAGGTAAGGATACAGAAGAGTTATCCCAATGGTGCCAAAATCATCTAAATGTTTTAATGTTCTGCTTGGAAAACATTTTCAGCTGGAAGATCTATAATTTTTTATTTACAGAAGAGATTAAAAATGAATGCTCAGAATTATGATAAATATGCCAAAGGGAAAAAGTTATTTGAAGTATCCTATGATATTTCAATATACAATGGCAGGAAGTAGAAAAGGTGTGTTGATGTGGAAAATTCTTAATTAACATTTGAGTAAGTATTCTCTGTCTCCTCAGCTCACTATGAAAGACTTTAATATCCTCATATAATCTCTGTGCTATAAATCCTCAGTTCTACACCAGGGAGTGGCATGTATGATCAACAGTTTCTAATTATAAATTGTGATGGGCAGTATTGATCTACCTTCCAACAAGATACTTACCTCTGACTTGAAATGAATATTAATTAAGCTGTTAGTACGCCTTTAGAAAAGCAAGTGGCTTCTCCGTCTCAGTAACTGAGCACAGTAATTGTCATCAGTATCCCTAAATGTCAAATTCGTTTTTTCACCTGCAGAACAGTTGCCCTAAAAGGCAATAGAATATAGTTCCCAAACGTCAAAACTATTTCATTTTATACTGAAAGAACTTACAAGTGATTTTTCTTTTTGTCAAATGATGCAGCAGTTATTCTATTGTAAGTGATGAAAATGTGCACCAAACATCACTGTAAATCTGTATTTCTCCTTTGGCTTTCTATACAAGCAAAACTCCAACTACTTTCTGATCTAAGATGACAGCAGTAGATGAAGGACAGAAGAGAGGGATATTTCTGCAGGGGTGAAGGGCACACGCCATCTCATTCTGTTGCTGCTGGTTTCTTTCTCTTTTTCCTGTATAAAATAAATGAACCCTTGGCTGGTGATCAGGATTGCTACTTGTTAATGGTTTTTGTTAAAAAGCTTTTTACTACCTCACTTCCAGCTCTGCAGCCCATGCCAAGGTTTCCATAAGAGAAAATTACAGGTCCCAGGAATGTAACCAAGGGCATGTGGAATATCCTGGGGTTGTCAGAGCAGGCTGGCAAAGATGGAATGGAGATGTGTGGGAGGCTGTACTGCAGCTGTCAGAGAGGCAGGAGACAACTATACTACTCCTACCCCTTTTAGCCAGCTGAACACTTTGCAGGAATCAGGGACAATTGCTGTTAGAAATACCTTCATCTGGGAGGGTTGAAACACTCTGAAAAACATAAAATAAAATAGCCTCAGAAAGGAAGGTAGGAAAGATAATCAATTGCAGGAGATCTTCCTCCCCTTGCTACCGTTGAATTTGGAATCTAATTCTCACATAAACTGAGGAAAAGCTAACCTGGAAGATGATTATGTAGTGGAAACCCAGTAGTCCCATGCTGTTCCTTTTTAACACCTAACAATGAAATTGTGGTGTAACATTCTGCCATGGGGTCAGCAGCAGCAGTCATTTTTCTCTTTTTCGTAGTAGCCAGTGCAGCACTGTGTTTTGGATTTTGTGCTTGGGAACAGCGTTGATAACACCAGTGTTTATAGTTATGGCTTAGAATGTTTAGGCTGGCAGAGGACTTTCTGAGCCATAGTCAGACTTGGTATGAGGTGATTAGGGTGCACTGGATGTTCGGGCTTCCTATCAGGTGATGAGGGGGTGCACTGCTTGGTTGGGCTGGGTGGAAATTAGTTGGTGAGCTGTTGTATTCTTCCCTTGTATTTGCCTTGTCATTATTATTACTGGTGGTAGCAGTAGTGATTTATGTTATACCTTAGTTACTGAACTGTTCTTATCTCAGCCTGTAGGAGTTGCATTCTTTCGATACTCCTCCCCATCCCCCTGGGACTGGGGAAGAAAGAGAGGGGAGGGAGTGAGAGAGCACCTGCGTGAGTTTGAGGACCTTAAACCATGACAAGTTCAAACCTGTTTGCATGTCCTTCAAAGACCACAATATTTCATCTTTAAGAAGTCCACATTTGTTTTTTGCTTCCTGTTTTCTAAGAAGGTTAAATGGTGGAACTTGCATTAGCATTCAGCTGGGACCCGAAGAAATAGGTTTATTAGTATGGTTGCAGCAAGATGAAAAACTGTTTAACTACAGACTAAGAGCATGGTGGTTTTGCTTTCTTCAGCAAGCTGCTCAGAGTAGTGAAGCAGAAGAATTCACATCTCTTTGCAGGCATCTTTTTCCCAAATTATATCCTGTCAGTTATCTGGGCACTGTTGGGAGTATTCATTTGACTGAGTCTACAGTACTTTTATTATCCTACCCAATTGCTCCATCAACTCCCCTTTCAGTGATGAGACAAGTGAAAGATTCTGAGGTGAAAGATGCCCGGAGAAGGAAATGCTGCATGGTCACCAGGGAACCCATGCTCGGGCCTTTGATAGATACTAGAATTGAAGTCAGAGGGATCCCCAATCCTATACTTTACCTGTTTCTTGCAGGAGGCTGGGAATAAGGTTCATAATTTGAGGCCTGACACAGAGTGGAAAACCTCTCCTCTGTTCACTGCGCTGGAGAAGGATCCTGCAATTCAGAGTCAGGATACACGACTGACACCTACAGGAGCAAATAGGAAGAGCCAGAGCATCCAAAATACTTATTTTCTCCTAAAGCCCATCACACTCTCCTGGCCAGCATGTGCCACCACAGAATGAGAAGCAGAAAACTCTTGCTTATGGTGCTAATGAAAGAGGTAAATTCTGTGCTCCAAACTCTATGTTTAAGGTTGCCACCTCACTTGAATCAAGGAACCTTCCTTACCATCAGCAAAGCTGGTGCTGGCATGGGTTCAGCTGTCATAGTGCCCTGTTGCGGCTGGCCAAAGCCACCCACAGCCCCTGGTTCCCACCTGAACTGGGTCCATGCACGTGGAGCTGCTGGCTGCCCCACAACCACTCCCCTACACAGGTGTCAGATAGAAAAAAAGTAGATGAAAGTATAAAATAGAGAGCTTTTTAGAAATAATAAATATTAACTTGCTTGTGACTCCTGCCTAAACAGTACCATATGAGGAGATGTATCGCCTTGACAGCAGAGTTTCTTAAGGGCAGTAGTTCTGTTTCAAATAAAAGGTTTATAGAATCATAGAAACATAGAATAGTTAGGGTTGGAAAGGACCTTAAGATCATCTAGTTCCAACTGCCCTGACATGGGCCATGACACCTCCCACTAAACCATGCCACACAAGGCTATGTCCAACCCGGCCTTAAACACTGCCAGCAATGGAGCATTCACAACTTCCCTGGGAAACCCATTCCAGTGCCTCACCACCCTTACAGGAAAGAGCCACCTCCTTATATCCAATACAAACTTCCCCTGTTTAAGTTTTAACCTGCTACCCCTTGTCCTCTCATTACAGTCCCTCATGAAGACTCCCTCCCCAGCATCCCTATAGTCCCCCTTCAGATATTAGAGGGCTGCTATGAGGTCTTCACACAGCCTTCTCTTCTCCAGCCTGAGCAGCCCAACTTTCTCAGCCTATCTTCATACAGAACTTGCTCCACTCCCCTAATCGTCCTCATGGCCCTCCTTTGGACTCATTCCAACAGTTCCATGTCCTTTTTATGTTGAGGACACCAGAATTGCATACAATATCCCAAGTGAGGTCTCACGAGAGCAGAGTAGAGGGGTAGAATCACCTCCTTTGCCCTGCTGGTCACACTCCTTTTGATGCAGCCCAGGATACGGTTGGCTTTCTGGGCTGCAAGCGCACACTGCCAGCTCATGTTCATTTTTTCATCGACCAGCACACCCAAATCCTTCTCCGCAGGGCTGCTCTGAATCTCCTTTCTACCCAACCAGTAGCTGTGACCAGGATTGCCCAGACCTACGTGTATGACCTTACACTTGTCATGTCTGAACTTCGTGAGGTTGACATCAGCCCACCTCATAAGTGTGTCAAGGTCCCTCTGGATGGCATTCCTTACCTCCAGCATATCAACCGAGCCACAGAGCTTGGTATCATCAGCAAACTTGCAGAGGGCATACTCAATCCCACTGTGCATTTCGCTGACAAAGATATTGAACAAGATAGGTCCCAACACCAATCCCTGAGGGACACCACTCGTTACTGGTCTCCAGCTGGACATTGAGCCATTGAGCACAAATCTTTGTGTGCGGCCCTCCAGCCAGTTCTTTATCCACCGAGTGGTCCACCTATCAAATTGTTGTCTCTCCAACTTAGAGACAAGGATGTCATG
>JASSUY010039087.1:0-17924 GCA_032466535.1 Forpus xanthops | reverse complement strand
TCCCCTTTCCTTTCCCCTTTCCCCGTTCTGCTTTCCTCTCCCCTTTCCCCTTTCCTTTCCCCTTTCCTTTCCCCTTTCCTTTCCCCTTCTTTCCTTTCCTTTTGTTTTCCCCAGGTAATTGATTTCTTTTGAAATCCACTTTAAAAAAAATGAAAATAAAAACCTGACAGGGGAAGGGGTATAATTCACACACCCCTGCCTTGATGTTGTAAATACTGAGAGATGCAATTAATGTTGAGTGGCTGAGGAATTCAGATCTTTTGGGAAAGCCTGGTGCCTGTGACATCAGCAAGGGATGTGCCAATGACTTCAGCATATGAAGGAGTTCAAATCCCACCAAATTCATTACGTGCCACCCAAGCCTGCAAGAACAAGGCCCTGCCACCAACCCAGACTTGCCCTGATGCTGGGAAAGTTGTGCAAAGACCCTATAAAATCCAGGGGAAGAGGAAGGTCACCATGGATGGTTGCAATATTTTCTCCATGTGAATCTTCCAGCCCTTGCCCCTATAAAAGTGTCATTCACCACTAGAATTTCATGCTTATTTAATATCTGTTAGTCACTGTTAAAGTGCCAACAGCTAGCTAAATTCACACTAATGTTCTTTTAAATATGCAGCAGTCCTACCATTTGCAATCATTACGGAATTAAACTGTAGAATTAAACACTCAGGTCAAATACCTTAACATACATCTAAAACAGCATTAATTAGCATGTCCAAGGATTTTTTGGAAGCCCTTGAAGAGGGCAATTACAGCAATTGGTGAATATCCTTTGAAGGGTGGATTGCATGCAGCTTAGCAAGTTAGAACTTCTGACTATTAATTTATTTTGAACTAATTCTGACCCTGCTTCTGTCTGCAAACTGCAAGCCAATTTTCAAAGGCCAAGTATACTGATGTACAAAGTAAGCCAAGTTTTCTGGAGAATAGAGAGCAGCGAGGCAGCCCTCAAAGGGATGGGACTGGTTCAGTATCAGAGGTTAATGGGGAAATAAAAGAATCACAGAACAGGTGTTATCATGACCTATTACACAGAAAAATAATTTTATAGTAATATGTTTCGCGTATGGAACAATCCAAGGCTCCATGTTAGGAAACAGCACAGCCTTTGTAACAGTTTCTTGTCACACCAGAAACACAGAGGATTTGTTCCAAACTAAGCAGTTCCCAAGTGAGTAGGAAGCGAAGGAGCAGACCCATTTGCAATTGTGGCATTGCAAGAGAATCATGAGCAGACCTTTAAATGACAGACAGATATAGGGCTCAAAGAGGTTTTCTGGCCTGATTCCAAGGAAGGACCTATATCTAAAGTATTCCAGACATGTTCATGAAATCCCCTCTTTAAGGTCTCAAATGATGAACATTCCTCAGTTTCCCCAGGTAACACAATTCAGCCTGTAGCTGGCTGCACATTAAAAATAGGTCTCAATATCTTCCCCAATCTTCTTTATTACTGTTTGGTATGCATGTATCACATTCTTCTGGAAGGCAAAATACATCACATGTCAGTGTTTTCATTTGGGCTGCCTTTATCCTTATCATTAGTAGGTCTGGCCAGGCCCATTTTGCCTAATAATGGCTCTGGGATTGTGTGATTGAAGCTTTAATATGCTCCAACTTCTTTATTTGCTGCATTTTGTCTAGCCAAATTCTAATTGTGGGAGTCTCTTTTGTGAGTACCGTGATACACTTCCTATCGCCATTGTTTTAAAAACACAGGCCCTTTCAGAAGCACAGGGGAAGGGATCAGAAGAGGAAATGTCCAACATTTGAATCAATTGCAGTAACTGGGTGCCAAGACACTGAGCAATGAACTTTGCATATCAGACAACCACATGGACCTCTCTCAGTCTGAATCGACAGGTGAATAATATTCCAGAGCTGAAGTAATTTTAAACGAAAGAGAATCAAACAGAACAATTCTGCATAGGGTTAATCTCCTGACACTGCACAAAATCAGGTTACAAATCAGAAACAGCAGAGTGAGGAGAAAGCTGGGATCTGTGAAGAGTTATTTTTCTATGTGGTGAGATTAACGGATTTCTCCAAAATTCTCTCTTCTTAAATCAGTGGTTTGATGTTTCCTTGGGATAATTGTAAAGAAGTGACAAAGGAAAGGCATAGCAAGTTGTAATTCTTACCTATTATCCAAGAAATACTCCAGTTATTGTAACCACCAGAAAAAGTCAAGTACCTTCTGGAGGGCCTCAGTAAAAGTGCCTGCTCAATGTGCCTCTGAGACAGAAAGCTCGAATTGTTAGTGCTTCTGGGACAGTTAGCATTTGAAAAAGAATTGGACAGCTACATGAACAGTAACAATATAGGGAATTATAAAATATAATGCTGAAAAAAATCCACAGGAGGCATTAAACCTGTTGCTTCAGGATTTAGATGTTTCTAAATATTGCTGGTAAGGAGGAAACCTGCTGGGGAGAATCAGGTACTTAGCGCTGACTGGCTCTTAAGGTAGTGTGTTGAACAGGATGAGATATATGCTGGTCCAATATGAGAATTTTCATGTTCCTAGGAAAAAGGAGATATCTTAGTAATTCTATAATCAACCTCAAGGTAACATCTTTTCCATTTTCATCACTATATCTGGCATAGAAGCGTTTATGAGCCCTGATCACTGTTTAGCCTCATTCACTGACATTTTACCTGCTGAGCTCTGTGTCAACACCTGTGTGCCCCCCAAACACAGGAATTTTCTCCTGGCTGTGTGCCCGATCCCTTGAGGTTCTATGTGCACAGCCCCTTAGAAAACAGCAGTATCCCTGCCTGCAGCATCTTTAGTCTAAGTGACTGTGCTGCCCTACAAATACAGCAACCATGATTTCTGTGAATCCTTTGCCTACTTTATATTGACCTAAAATGTGTCAGATAATTGAATTCTGTTGATTAACCCTCCTGTCAGTGAACTTTGAGTTTTGTTTAGCACCCAGCCAGTTACTATTTCTGTTCAATAACAAAGTCAGGGGCCCAATGCAGCCTGGATGCTTTTTCAGCAGCCTCCCCAAGCTCTGTGAGGATCACTCTTATTAATGAATTCATGGTTGAGTGTCAAACAGGAAAGTATCAATTGGAGGGATTTTTGCATTAAATTATTAAATATTCTTCATTAAATACCATTAAGATACTAAAATGCTAAGTTGATTTTTTATGCCTTATGAATGCCTTTCACAGGCAGCAAGTCCACATGAGTTAGTGACCGTCTGCAGTACAGAGCAGAGGTTTTTTAAAAGGTTAAAGGAGAATCCTGGTATTGGTTAATAAATTTGTCCTCTCCTATGTGTGACTGGGGAAATCATATTGTCAATACCAGTCGTGGCATACCACTTGGCTGTCTTTGACTCCAGTTCATACTGAAGTTCTACCATGTCCAGTATGGCAGCACCCAAGGGTGTTGTGACTTTGTTCAGGCCACGATAGGCTACCATTAGTCTCCATTAGACTTTCGCACTGGCCATATGGGGCTATTAAAGGGTGAGTGGGTCCTACTGATCACTCCTTGGCTCTCCAGTCTACGGTCAGCTTATGGATGGGAATCAGGGAGTCTGTTGGTGCAATATTGCCGTCGGTGCACTGTCTTGGTTGCTATTGACACTTGTTGCTCTTCAACCTTCAGCAACCCCACAACAGAAGAATCCTCTGAGAGACCAGACAAGGTGGACAGCTGCTCAATTTCCTCTGTCTCCAAAGCAGCAATACCAAAAACCCATTGGTACCCTTTTGGATCTTTGAAGTACCCTCTCCCGAGGTAGTCCATGCCAAGGACATATGGGGCCTCTGGATCGGTCACAATGGGGTGCTTTTGCCAATTCCTCCCAGTTAGTCTGATTTCAGCCTCCAGTATTTTACTCTGAAGTAAACCATGGGGAAATATGTCATGGATTATTTGTAAGAGAGTCGGTGTGTTTTAAAGCTCAAATAAATATCCACCTTTGCAGTCTCTCAGTCGATTACAGCAGGCACATAAAAGTTTTCTGTCACTGTTTGTGAGCTGCTCATAAAGGGCTCAAATGTTCCCTTGTAGGCTTAGTGAAAAGCTAAGGCTTATTAACAAGAGGAAAAACAACTGTGTTGCCATGACCCACAGCTTTTAAGGGAATAAAAAAAAGTAGTTATAAATAACTACCTCTGAAGAGCAGCAAGTCATACATTTCAGTTTTTCCTTTGTATTCTTCCTTTTAAACAAAATATCCCTTAAAATAATTATGTTAAGAGTAAAGACATATGAGATATATAACTATGACAAATAATGGCCTCCTGCAATAATACGGGAGTTCAAGGGGTTTTACATGCCTAGTGTAATAAAGAAGATCATGGGCTGCAATGACATCTGAGAAGAGAGTATGAAATGCCATTGACATTTAAATTGCTCAGTCAATTTTGTGCAGACATAATTCATAGTAACAGCTACACTGTCTTCTGAGCCTGTCATGAGCAAAGAGGGGCTCAGAGAACAGGAACATGCAGCCCCCAGCCCCTGAAGTCAGGGCTTGTGCCTCCATCTCAGCAGGAACAGCAGCAAACAGGGACAGGGAACAACATGGAACCAATAGAATGGGAAATAGGTGGTGACACCGATTTGGTCGAGAGGTCAGATCCTTGCAGTCTCTCCAAAGGAAATCACTCACTGGAACTTTTAACTTTCATGTTCTTGCACTTTTATGGTTATCTAGTTAGAACTGCTACACCAGCTGCAGTGCTTATCTAAATGAAGGCTATTATGCCTTTTGTCATGCTGCTCTCTTTTATCTGAAGCTATCGCCAAAACCCCCATCTTATAGTCTAATATAGAAAATAAATATCTGAAGGCAATAATGTCATATTGGAATGGATGCTTTCAGCAAAGGAATGTAGATTCAAAACTCAGTTAAACTAGCCAGCAGAACTCTGACAGGCTCTCTTGCCGCCTGTCACAACAAGGGTGTCACTGACGTAGAAGGACAGTACAGGAGGCTGGAGCAAGGTCTTTCCCACCAGCAATAAAAGAAAGGATACTGAAAGGATTACTGAAACTGGAACCATGGGGTTGCTGACATCCATCACAGCATTACTGAGAAGGGAAGTGAATAACACCAGGTCTCTGGCTGACTGAAAACTCTTTTTGGCTCTTTGGTCTTGTCGGCTGAGGGAATGCAAGATTCCTGAGCAGGTGCTAAAAGACTGCCAGGGTACATTCCATGTGCCCTTGTGAAAAAACTTTGGGTCTACTTTGGCTATAGGTGAAACTGCTGCTATGGAAGACCCCAGCCACAATCCAAACAGGGAATTGCACTTTTTTCACTCTTCGCTGGGCAACAGCTACAGATGCCAGCATGACGTCAACCAGGGATGCTTCTGTGGGTCCCAAAAGATGATGGGTCCTAAGTGCAAGGCAAAATGTGCAATATTTCTGCTGCTTGGGAGCCACTAGGACAGAGATGTTAATATTAAAAATCTGTCACAGATGTTACAGATTGCTAAACTAAGGATTTGGCTATGAATTCAGTTTTTCAGCTCACGGAAATAATTTAACTATCTAGTCGAGCACTAACCAGCCTACCTCCCTTCTGGGTAATGGCATAAGGGGAATGTAGCCTTGTACATGGGGAGACTTGGGTTTAGTTTTCAGCTTTGTTAGAGTCATCTGGTCTGAATTTAAACGTGTATCAGAATGACAGGATAGTAAATGTCTTCTATAACCAAGTCTGATCATGAGTTCAGACATGAAAACACTGGGGCTCAATGCATTTTGCACAAGCGAGGGTCTCCGACCATCAGCACATTCCCCTTGCAAGGCAGGTGCTCAACTCCTTAAAACACAGCTGGCAGCCCTGAGAGGACTCATCCAGGCTGGAACCCTCTCTGTGAGGCTGGAGATGCATGCTGCTGGTCGGAGGGGCTATGGGGATGTCCCGGGGCTGCTGTCAAGCTGGTCACCCAACATAGATGGCCATGGGGAATAAATCAGTTTGGTGGGAGCCCAAGGACATCCTAGCAGCATCACAATGGGCTGCTCTGCTTGGACCGTGTCTGCTATCCCTCTTATGCTCTCCCTCCACCTCTCACACAGAAGCAGCAAGGACAGTAGGGACAATGACAGATCCTGCTTAGCTCACTGTCAGTCTAAGAACAGACAATGCTTCTCTGCTTCTATTACACTCCTTGCCATAGTGTGTCTTGGACAACAGATGTGGAGTAATTGCTGGAAACATTCATCTTGAATCTATAGCAGCTAGTGCCTTGCATAAGAGAGCTGTTACTGCCTTCACCCTCAGTATAGACAGTCTCAACAGCAGGGGAACATCCTCCCATGCTGGTGCATTGGTGTGTGTTTAACTCTGTCTCTCTGGCATTCTTTTGGCTGTGCTGAGAGCAAGAGAGATGGCATAGAAAAGAGGCTGTGGTTCAAAGATTCAGTGGTTTTCTGATTCAGTGCCTCTGTCTTTGCTTTTGTCTGTTGTTATCACACAGAGATTGAGTTACAGCAGTGCAAAGGAGGCTGTGGGAACATCTCTGCCTGTTGGCAGTACACAAGGAGAGGCTCCCCCACCCAGAGCTACAGCAGTGACACAGGGCAGCAAAGGAGCCCTACACCTTTACAAGTCCAGGTAGGCTCTGCAGCAGCTTTTCTACACAAAATGCCATTAACTCACAGCCTTCCTGCCTTCATGATGCTACTGCACAATACCAAAGTTTTGCCTTTTACTCCTAAATCTGATTTCATAAATTACATGGCTTGCTAGTACCTACGTTAAAATATATTAACGCAGCCTTATTTTCAAAAAGAAGGTTCTTGAAACTCTCTTGCAATTAGCAATCTTCCATTTGTCCACATACAACTGAGGCACTAAAGATCCTAAGCTAATATGAAGATCCCACCTCACCCACAGTGCTTCTATGAAGTGAGTGATGTTTTGAACTTTAAAAGCATGAGCTATCTTCAGCATGGAAAGAAAAGCAACTCTGTGAGCTGTTCCTTAATTTTTCAGGTATAACTGGCAAGCTAGCAGCAAGCTACACTCGATGCTGAAAGCTACTGCAGGTAGATGTTACCATATGATTTATTAGGGCTTACTAGTTGATCTGGAGGAATCTGATTACATGTTTTTCCAACATAGCAAAAGGAAGTAGCTGAATTCTATAAAGCTTATTTCAGTAAGTTCTTTTTTTGCCATATTTATTCTCACCTCCAGCCAAAATGAAGTCCTGATTTCAACAGATCATTTGAAAACATGTCAGATACATGTCAGATAATAAGAACAGGAAGTTGACTACATATAGTTTTCTCATGGTCATCTTTAATCTCCTGGTCAGCTTTAATAGCTGAATATTTTACCCTATCAATATCCTTACAATTATTTGACACATAAACAGCACAACTTAAAAGAGGAAATTAGTGCTATGTTGTATTAGCTGAATATGGCTCCTTCAAGCCTTACGTGTCATCCTAATCAAAACCCAACCTTTTTCTGTAAACTAAATACATGAGTTCTGAGCAAGTGTGTTGTAGAGATGATTGCCTCGGTGACTGAGAAGTGATATGCTTCAGTGACAGTCCTTTGTGATTCTGCATATATGCCAGTGTGTGCACAGAAATCTGTGTGTGAAAACAGAGAAAAACAAGATTCACTTTTTCTATTCTAATCCACCTCTGAATGATTTCTCATTTGCTCCCATCTGCTTTCTCTCTGATTTGCTGTGACTCTCCGAGATGATGGGAACTTCTGACAATTTCTGAGATGTTGAGCTACAGCTGAGGTAGCAGGATGGAAAAGTGTCATAAAGGCTTTCAAAGAGCTGGCTGATGAGAACAGAATGGTGACAGAGCAATTTTAAACACAAAGATGTGAAACTTTTACAGCAGAAAGACCCCAAAATCTTCTCAAAAAGCTTTTGCCATGGATTTACTGTAAGGGTGGTGAGGTACAGAAATGGGTTGCCCAAGGAAGTTGGGAATGCTTCATCCCTGGCAGTGTTGAAGACCAGGTTGGATGAAGTCTTGGGTGACATGGCTTAGTGGGAGGTGTCCCTGCTCATGCCAAGGGGGGTGAAACTAGGTCTCAAGGTCCTTTCCAACCCTCATTATTCTATGATTCTATGATTTGCAGACTAAATATGTTAATTGTTTTGACATTTTTACTTGTTATGTCAGGAGTGAGTAAAGCCTGGTGACATGATCTAGTATGAGGCATCCCTGCCCATGGCAGGGATGTTGGAACTAAAAGATCTTAAGGTTCTTTCCAACACTGATCATTCTATGATACCATGAAAAAAGCATCCTGCAAACTCATATAACTACTTCAGCAGAGTGTAACCATCCAAAATTCAAATACGATCACAATACAAGAGGTACATTTTCTATATTGATAATGGCCATGCAGCCAAAGCAGAATACATGAGCCAAAGGGCTATGGGTTCAGTGGCACAATGACCACCAATGTTGAAAGACAAGAAAGACCTTCTATCTGATCCTTAGTGCTGTCTTGTGCGTGGTAAATAGTCCGTGGTCAATTTATATTGGGAGGCTACAAGAATCCTAAAATTTTGGTATCTGATATTGCTAGGATTAAAACACTTTTTATTCATTTGTTTTACATGACAGTCCTATTATAAAAAAAAAACAACCACTGTGATTTTTTTTTCCTCCAGTTTTCCTGTGATTTAAGGTCTGTTGATCTGCACCCAGGCTGTCATGATTTTATTGGCAGTACTCATCCCTCTCTCTTAGATGCCCCAAATTTCTCCTACTCCAACGTATGTGCTCTCTGTCAGCTTTCTTGTAGCTTCTTTACCATCTGTGTGAAGGCAAGGGAAGGGAAGGGAAGGGAAGGGAAGGGAAGGGAAGGGCCGGGAAGGGAAGGGAAGGGAAGGGAAGGGAAGGGAAGGGAAGAAGGAGTCCTTTAAGTATACCCCACAAAACATTTTCCAGGATCAGCTTAGCACTATCTGCATACATTACCAAGGGAAATTTTGATAAACTGAAATGAGGGAAAAAGAAAACAAGAAAAAAAGAAAAAACCTGTGGCACAGACGCCATGGGAAGCCCATGTCCAAGAGTGACATTCTTGAGGCTAATCTTCCCATATGTCCTCTCTAATAAGCACGGTAAGAAATAATTGCAACCATTCCCGCTCAAGTCACATATGCTGGCAAAAATTATTTCACCAAAAGAGCATTCTGCTGTGCGAGTCCCCAGGCGCCTGTGCTAGGCTGCAAGGCAGCACTAACGCTTGCTCTCCAGCATTCCTGCTCTCAAGAGGGTGGCATTCAGGTTCGGAGGGCTGTGTTCTCTGGTATAGCAAGTTAAGGTGACTCTCGCTGTTTCTGCAAATTAACCTGTCAACACTAGCCAGAGAGCCACAGCCAATAAAAATAATGGCCCTGGTAGTGAAGAGCTGTTGACATAGCATTTCAAAAAGACAAGTTCGGCACTTGGGGCTGTAAGGGCACCAAACGTTTTTGTTCTGGTTTTTTTCCAAGTTTGCTTGGAAAATGCAGGAAAGGGGAATGTTCAGCATCATTTCCATCCTCCTAGTGTATTAGGGAGAGCATGGATAGCCTGAGGATTTTTAGCCCCAGAGGCCACCTGAGATTGTGAACTTAACTTGCATGAGAAAATCAGTAGCCAGGGGGTTATGTGTTGCTAAATTATTTTCACTTACGATGCTCCTTAAAGTGGGTCTTTACAACTGATGATTGAAAATGGAGCCCCAGTGTTCTCAACCATTGCAAAATTATAGCATAAATTCATGTTCTCTCTTTTTGTTTCAGGACTCGTGTATCTCCATATGGAAAGCTGTCATCTTCCCTTCCTCTTCAAACTCCCCTTTGCTCCAGGATTAGAAATACAGGTAGACTTCAAAGTGGAAAGGCATAAGCACTTCTCTGTTCAGAGTGATTTCTGAGTAGACATTGGTCTTTAAAGCTGTTTGTATTACCACAAGTTGTATTACAAATACCATGAAGTGATTTTATAAGTATTGTTTCCAGTACTCAGGAACAATTCCTGCTGTGCTCCTCACCATCTTCAATTAAGCCAGTACACGCAGAGCTTCTCCCGCTGGCTGGATCAGGGCAGTCCCTTAACCAAAGGGAGCAAGTACAAAGGACAAAGGAGCCTGTAAGCAAGCTGTGTGGTGGGGTGTGGGAGGGAAAGAAGTAATCCTCTTTGCCCTGGTGGCTGGGACAAAAATTGCCTGTGGAGTGACTGGGACTCAGTTCAGTCATTCTTGCTGTACTGATGTTCTTGTGAGTCTTCCTGACACATGGCCAAGTGGTTAGAGAACTGATGTTCAGGTGTTTGAGGCTCAGTCCCTGTCTCACGTCGAGACTATCTGAAATGGTGGATGAGAGAAGGAAGATTAATGGGATGATTTCTTCTGTTTCCCCACCTAGCAGCTGTGGGTTTTAAGGCCCAGGAGTGCCCCTCTCCCTGTGCTTATGCAGTGCCTGCCACAGGGACATCAACGTCACTGAGAGCCTGTATGGTAGTCCCAAAAAATAAGCAGATAGATGGATGTCCACACATGACTTTCCCTTTTCATCTTTTACCAACAGCTGCTAGCAAGCTCAGCTTTATCACTCTACACTGACATCCTCTCTGGATAACTACCTGCTATGACATAGTACTCTCCTGTGTATTTTTGTTGCCTTAGGTTTCCTTCACCAGAATTTGTCAGACTCTCCATTACAGACAGAAATACCAATTGGTCCATAGGTCAGAAATCTGTTTCACAACTCATTAAATTTTTACAACTATTTGACTGCAAAAGAGTTGCCTGATACTCACACAAAGTTCTACACCAATAAGGTGTCATCTGTCACAGACATAAATGCCAAAACATGATTCCCATCTCAGAGAACCTCCTGTCTAACTAGCTAACTCCTCATAGAATTGCTAGCCCTGGTCTCTGCTAATTTGCAGTACAGTTTCCTAAAATATTATTCAAATTCAGCGTTTTACTCAGAACTATTTTAATTGATTTTTTTTCTTCTGAACCATGATCTGATTTTGGAAAACTTTACTAAAGAAATTTGGAAATCAAAGGCTGGATTTACCAAGAAGTGACTTGAAAAACCTTAAGATTGCATTGTGCCCTGAGCCTGCATCCTTATTTGTTGCAGTATTTTCGAAGGGGACACAAATCCAACATTACTCTTTGTGTCACTACAGCAGAGAATAGCACACTTAAATTTGGGTCATTTGCTTTTCAAGAGCTTGTCTCAGCCCTCAGAAAGGGTGGTCTGGAATGGAGCTCTCCCACTATTTCTAACTGAAGCTTCATCACAATTTATAGAAAGTAATTAAAGTAATTAATTACCCATTCAGGCAAGCACTGTAGACACCAGAATACAAGAATGAGTTGCAGGGAAAGGATGTGCAACCATCTCCTTCTTCTCTAGATTGTGAAAGCCACTAAATCACCTCATGAATCAAGTTTTCCAAAATTCAATATTTCCTTCTGAAAATGTCAAAATGCAACAGTTGGGAATTTCCAGAACTCTGTTTGTTTGTTAGTTTTCGCATCAGCCAAAATTAGTTGTCCTGCTTGACCCAGTGTCAAAACCCAGAACTTTTTTTGGTGAACGATTGATTTATTGCAGAAAAGAGAACAATTGTGAAGTCCTGGTCTGTGCCACTTCCTTCTAAGCCAGGTCCAACAGCTAGGGAGCACAACAGAGCCCATAGTCCATCCCGCCTGGACATAACGGGCAGCCTCTGGCAGCAGGAGGTCAGCTACTTGTGTGGCAGCATGTGGCATTTCTTCTTAATAAGAAAAGAAATCACCAAAGCAAAACCAGATGATAGAGAGTAGCCGTTGCTGAGATACTACAAATAAGTAAACAATCCTTGGACTTTGTGCTGTTGTTATTTTTCTTTAATGAGGACTGTGGGTGGGATGCCCTGGCGCCTCTTCAGTGCATCCAGCCTAGAAAAAGAGCTCTTTCGTACCCTGATCAGCTTGACAAAGCGACAGGAGTGGTACCTCCTGAGCAACCCAGCTCACAGCTGGGGAGTATTCCTCTGCTTTGAAGGTTTCTGTTGCTGACATAAGAATAAAATATGAAAACCCTGTCTCTCCTCCTGGATCAAATCCTGCAGTTCTGCTCCCATGAGAAGAAGCTTCTGCCAAGGACTTGGCAGGCTTTCCAAAGCTCAGCAGTTGAGTGACAAGGAATAGGGAAGGGCACTGCACTAGGGCTAGCAATGATTTTTTAGCTTATTATAAGGTATTAAAAACTATAGAGAAGATGTCCTCACAGGGGCAAATCATCTCAATTGTAAGCTGATGGTAGAGTGCATAAAATCTCATTTTTGAGGACAAGCCAAACCATACAACATCAGTCACAGGCTTTTTGGGAACACTTGCAGAATATTTTTCCTGCACTCCCCAGACCTCATGTTTGTCCACTATGAGAGATGTTCAACAAAATGTAATGGTACCAGTGGGAAGGAGGTACAAAGTTGTCCCTGGAAACATCTTCAGGCTACAACTTCTGTATCCAAGTATCCGCCTACTTCAAGAAGATTCATTCTAATTTTTTGCCAGCTGCAATTGCACTTAGACATGAGTTTAACAGTTCTGCTCTCTCTAGACCTCCATGCCTACTTCTTTGCACAAAACTGGCCCTGTTACTGGAAAAGAAAAATGAGATGGTTATTTGAGATTCCAGCTGGACACCGAATGGATTGTTCTTCTCCACGACACAAACCCAGCCTCATGGGAGCCCACAGAAAAGAGGGTTGCATTGTTTTGTCACTCCTCCTGTACACTGGGCACTGCTACTTCTTGTGTGTCTTTCTCATATACAGCCCTGACGCCTTATGGATTTTATTTCTTTTTTTAATATGTGATGAAAGGATAGGGTATTTTTGTGCCTAGCTCGGGAGAGGAGCTGCACTGCATACCGCCTGCTTTCCTTGCCAAACATTAGCTTGAATGCGAAGGTCTGTATCTGCTCCTTTGGAGTCCCACAGTGCCTGTGTAGATTACTTCCTCTTCCTTATAGGTCAGTAAAATCTCTTGCTATTGCTGCCACTTACTCCTTTCCTTACAAGTAAATGTACAAAAAGTACTAACTGCAAACACCAATGAATGTACCTTTATGCCTGAGGGAAAGGCTAGAACAATGTCACTGACCAGACTAGCCAGCTGCTCATAGTCAGCTGCTGCCAAACGAGGTGCAAGGGGGGAAAACTCAAGTGCCCGCCAAATGCGTCACTCCGGGTGCCAGCTCAAAGGGCACGTGGTTTCCCACAGACTTGTATTTCAAAGCTGGTGTCCAGAGAGGAGTAAAGTTTCTTCCTTGGAAAGCTCTGTCTCCAGGGGATTCTCAGGTGTCTATTAGGACTGTGCTCCCTCAACATTTCTCTCAGCTGGGGTGATACAATAGGCTTTTCTGATTTAATGAAGCTTGCAGGAATATCATTACTACCTTGGTGATCCCTACCAACTCTATTTGACTTGCCAGCCAGTTTGAAAGATACTGAGAGATGCAAATATGAACAAACATCTGCATAACATAGAGCGGTATGTTGGGAGACTTATTGCCTAGAAAACCCCACTAGTAAGTAAAACAAAACCACAGGTAATGTCTTTGATAGTAACGTCAGCAATCCCCTTACCTCTCATGGTGCTGAGGGCACCCACAGACCTTACTGTCCCCAGACAGCCTTCTTTGGGGCTACCCCTATCCTGACCACAGCTCAGGACCTCATTTCAATTCAGTCAGTCCCTGCCCCAGAGGCACTGTAGTAAAGTTGGTTTCCAGCCCTGTTTCTTGGATGGACTGGACCTATGCTATAGATAGGCTGTGTCTTGGATGTACACTGCAGCTTGTCTCCAGTGCCATCTCTAGCCCTGGATAGACTGGACCCATGCTGTTGGCTTGCCCCATCTCCTCTTGCTTCTGACAGAAGCACCTGGGTGGTGTCTGGCCCTGGTTTGTCACCTGCCATGTGAGGGTCTCTTGATGGATGCTGTTGCCGCTCCCACATCTGCTCACCATGATGTGGGACAATGCCCATTTCTGAGGGCATGACCTACACTAGGGTCCCTCTTGGCTCTGATGTTACCTCCCGAACAACAAAACACATGGTGGAGCTACAAAATTTATTGTAAGAGTTACGTTAAAATAGAAGTGTAAAACTATATGAAGTACATTCATGTAACCTTTCAGTAGCCAATTTGGGACTCACAGACTTGTGACTAGTGTCACAAGCTTTTAGGGGAGGAGGGAGAGGGCAAAAATGAACAATGCTATCTCTGCTTATCAAGGATCAAGAAAATGAGAGGTTAAAATAACAGAAACAGCCTCTAGGGAGTTGAGGATGGAAGTTGAAGGGTGCTAAAGGGGGGCACGAGGAAGTGTCAAGTGCCACTGAGGGAATGTTTCTTATCTCAGTCCTGTTCTGGGTAAACATGAAGAGAGACAAGTCAGAGCTCTAGCAGCAGTGTGTCTGGAACTAGGCTAAGGCTGCTACCACCCCAAGAAACACAAGGGGTGCTTACATGTGAGGATAGTGTGGTATTCTTTGGATGATCAGAAGCCAAACTGCGTTGGGATCTTGGAATACACTCACACTCAGTACTGAACATGATAAACATCATATTCTATTTTGTTGCATTGAAATCACTGAATTAGTTTTTGATTTTCTCAATCGTTGTGCAAACATTTGGCTGAATGTCCTCATTAGTGCATTATCACATTTTGCAGCCTGTTCTTTGATGTTTTATAGGCGCATCCTTCAACACAGGTTGAAGATTTCGTCCTCTGTGTCAAAATCCTCTGTAAGGCCTATTAAAGTTACCTATGGGCGCAGTCTAAAGGACAAGGGCTTCCTGTGACAGGTTCATTCCTGGGGGCAATGGAGCTGCCAAGATCCACGAGTCCAAGCCTGGTGTCCTGCCTCAGCAGCCAGCCTTCAGCTGCAGCACATGCTCATCAAAGACAGCAGGAAGACTCAGATATCAACATCCACAGCCTTTGAAATGAAAATGTAGAAACACAGGGTACCATTAATCCTCCATCCACTTAGAGCTCAGAATTAAAAACACACGAGAAAATTTCTCTCAAAAAAGGGAGCTGGAGGAACATGCAGAAATCTCCTTCTGTTCTTGGTTTTTTACAAGTTGATGAGCTATTCAAAAAATGACATGATGAGCACAGTAAAAAAAGCCAGAAAATGACTGTCAGGTTATTTTCACAAAATCACAACCAGATCCTGCCTTTCTTTTTGAAAAAGAATTGCTGCTGTCATTACCTATATGTGATGAAGTAAATCTGTTCATTTGTGCTTCAAACTGCAAATGTAGGAAGAAAGGCTAAAAATGTGTCATATTCCTTACTTGACATAACACAGAAAATAAAAAAAGTCATTAGTTTTTATCATAAAGGCATTCCGCTTGCACTTGCAGACATTTGTATCCAACCAGCCAGCTACTTTGTAGTGTACATCTTGACGGATTGAGTCCTTTGCCTTTTGGTGATCTCAAGCTGCTAAAGTCCAAATACCTCCTTCATGCAGCAGGACTGTTATAGAGTCCCAATGCCCCAGTGAACAGACAACTGAAACGTGAGCACCTGTTTGTTCCTATTGTGTTCCTTCCTAGTGTAGTGCAGAATGCAGCTTAAAGCAACAGTGGTTTATGCTGAAAAAACATGATTACCATTGCTCACCCCAAATCAGTGTTTTGCTGTGTATTTTTTTCTCTTTTTCCAGCCAGAGCAAACTAGGAATGGCTTATAGCAGGCTCTCCATCTCTGTTGTGTGTCCTTTCAAACCAGCATGTCGGGAGGATTAAATTCTTTTGTGAAATCTTCAGCTTCGGTGCTTCTTTAGTTATATTTTTTACGTATATGTTTGACTGTTTTCTGTGTAACGCATAAGCACCATACCTTCCAGCAGTACTTCAAGCAAACCATAGCCTTGAGGCTGGGTCTTGGTAAGTACAACCACAGTTCCCAGATCAGCACCCAGGGCAGCCAAAAATGAATACTTCAGCTTCTGTGCTTTCACAGGCTTGAAGACCTCTGATCAGGAAAGCATTTATGGATGCGTTTAATTAGAAACACATGCTAAAAATATGGACTTCAATTATACTAACTTCAATGCAACTTCATTGAAAATGTGCATAAATATTTCCTGTTTGAGGCCTAAAAGAACAAGAACACAATTATTCAAAATATAGGATGTTTCATTGTGTGGAATCTTGAAGGATTTTATGTGCTGCATATGCTGGGATTATTTATCCCTGAAAGGCGGCTGCTTCTAAGGTGGAACATTTTGTGAGCCATGAGAACAAACAGGGACACTGCAACAGCTACAGACAATGAGTATACCATGCCCAAATAAAACCACTGTAGGAAAACAGATGAGAACATAATTTCTCAGCTTGAAATTTAGAGGAGACACTAACTGTTACAAAAAGCCTTATTGGAGCTCTGACAATGAGCGTGGAGGTCTGAAACCCTTAGCTTCATGCCAGGACATTGATTCATTCCTTACTCCTGGGGAAGATTGACCTCTTTCCTTAGCAAACTACAGGGAAAGTGTTATCCTTTGTACAGCACTTAGTCCTCCTGCAAGGTGTGCTGTCGCAAAGCCACGCTTAGCTTGCAAGAGTGTCACAGGCTGGCTGTCATGGACCTAGGGAAAAGGCTGCCTAGCAATTTTGGAAGTGTCATACAAAGTTTTGTCACTGCTTTCTTGCTGTTGCTGTTACCTCCCACTTAGGACACTTAATCCTTTCCAGTTATTTCTAAAAAACACTCTGAGCCATCACTTCTTCAACAGTGCTTAAAAATTGATAGCATGATGTGTGCTTTGCCTTACACACAGTATCTGTCTCGTCTGCTTTCAGCAGCACGCGTAGCAGTTGTACAGAAACATGGCGCAATGCATGTGAGAGGTTCATGGGAATGCAAAGGGCACTGACAGGGCTAAGGGCATGCACCACCATTCTTGTACATATGGACTGCAATGCTTTAGCTGTTGCTGCACAGTAAAGCCTCCAGATACAGCTGCATTAGCTACAGAAGTAGTTTGGGCAGTATACTTCTTTCCTCCACGACCAGGATATAATGATGTCAACCACCTTTATACTGCTTACCTATATTTACAGTAGATCCTGTGCTAGAACATTCATGTTGTTTCTTTAAATTCACTTCGATAACTACCACCATGTTACAGTTCAAAAAGCCCTATGTCTTAGATCTTCATCTGAAAACAACCCGATTGCATGATCACCACACAAATTTGTTCTGGAGCATATGTACAAACAGTGTCAGCCTAGAAATATGAAAAAAAAAAATTAAAACAATTAACACCATTTAGAGTTAAGAAGAACCTCATTTCTTCCCAATATTCTCTCAGTTTGGTTTTCTTCTATTGCTTGATGCCCTCTTTGAGGAGTGATACAAAAGACTTTTTAAAAGGACATTTGCAGTAGATTAGTCTATGATGTGAATTAATCCCAGTCTGTGTTCTTTAAACATTCGACGTGTTAGAATTTACAAGGCAGCTATGAAGTAATCATTCAAAATAGATCTCTACATGGCTGAAATTATAACTCTACAGCATATACATACCAGTAGACATAAAAGGCAACAAAGGCAAGATATTTTGATTACATTAGTAGTAAGAGGATAGGAAAAGAGCTTGACCACCATGCAGCGTACAAGGAATGGCATCACTTGATCACACAGGTGAAGGCAAAATATTAAATCTTTGCATTCACCATTCTTCCAGACAAATTATTCATGCAATCATACAATTAGAATAAAAGAATTATAGAATAGTTAGGGTTGGAAAGGACCTTAAGATCATCTAGTTCCAACCGCCCTGCCATGGGGAGGGACACCTCCCACTAAACCATGTCACCCAAGGCTATGTCCAACCCGGCCTTGAACACCACCAGCGATGGAGCATT
>JASSUY010039086.1:7025-44564 GCA_032466535.1 Forpus xanthops | reverse complement strand
GGCCCCGGCTGCCGCCGGCCGGGAAGGAGCGGGGCGGTGCGTCCCGGCGGAGCGGGTTCGCCGTGTGCTGACCCGGGTCCGCCATGCGGAGCTCCCGTGGAGGTCCGAATGCCGTCGCGGGGGCCTGGTCTCCGCGTCCCGCCCTTTTCCCAGTGCCGAAGGCACTCGAGGGGGAATTTCGCCGTATTTCATAACGAGTGCTTCCCGGGCGGCGGCCCTAGGCCCGCTTGCATAATCCGGTAAGTGATGGTGCCTGGGAGATGCCGCCCTGAAAACCGGAGCGCTCCCCTGCGGGACCGGAGCTCCCTCCGCTGCCCCCACCGGGCAGACCCGGGACGTGCCCATTGTGCGGCCGGGCCGTGGGCACGGCGGTTGTCCGCCTTGTGGGAGTGCTGCTGCAGCGTGGGCAGCCTGAGGGGTTCACCTCTGATCCCTTTGTATGGGATACCGGCGGTTACGGACCTCTGAGGGTCAGAGGAGGGACTTAATGTTACCGAGAGGATTTCTGTCCGTGTGTGACAGGACAGCGGGAGGAGAGTTCAGATTCGGGCAGCGTCCGTGATGTAGCTGCATGGTGAAGGGGAGGGTGAGAGCTCCCTGGAGTTCAGCGTCCGGCGCTCCCAGAGCTGCTCACAGCGTGAGAGTGACGATGCCAAGGCAGAGCGTGCGTTTTCACCTCCTCCTGTGTAAATACCTCTGTAGCGCACACAGAGATTGAAGTTAATGGATTTGGGTGCAGAAACCTGCCCCTAAGCTGTGGAGGAGTTGGAACTGTCTTAGGAAGCTGCTGGATTTCAGCACGCTGGCGGAATTCAGCCCTGAACTTTGTTAACTCCTAATTGGAAGCGGTGCAGTTGTGGTTGTCTCATAAGGGATTGGTAAGGGTAGGCCGTAAAGCTTGGCGCTCTCTGTGGTGTGAGTTCCCCTGTATTGGGCTACAATGGTGTGGATTTTAGGAAAGCAGGTTGTGAGGCGCTGCTCCTGATGGGCCCAGCCTGCTCAGTGCCGCTCCATCACATGGCTGGGCCTTCCACATCTGCTGTGTTACAGGGCGATGTCAACCGGGATGTTAGCCTTCCATGGCTTGGGGAGCTACCTAGCTACAGTGTTGGCACAAAGGGACACAAATCGCTCTTGGCGGAGTGAAGAAGGGTTAAAGTTCTGTCGTGAAAGGAGAACAACACTGCTGTGCTTCCTTTTGTGGCTGTGATGGGACAATACAGGGTAGAATAAGAGTGGGGAAGCAAGGATAGGGTTGTGATTATCCCTGGAGGAGAGAGTGGGAGCATGCGCTGGGTGAAGCAGGGCTGTAGGTGTCTTTGTGTGACAGGCTTAGTCTGTGAAATGAAGGCAGCGTGCCTCCTCTGGTCCGTGTGGTTTGAGCACAGTTAAAGTAGGAGCAGGATGTGAAGCTGGCTGGTTGGGGAGCAGGTGATGGCGAAGCCACGGGAACGGGGGAACAGCTATAAAGTGCTCACTGCAAGAAGGTGAAGCACAATAAAAGCAGCTCTTGGTAAGGGCTCCAAGTCAGTGCCATCCATCGAGCTTCCACCAGGAGAGTGCTGAGTAAGCCTCCGAAAGGCAGGTACATTAAAACAGGGGGGCTGTGGGTGCTCCGGGGTACAAATGAGTCAAATAAGAGTGCTCTGTGTGTCCTCCTTTGTGCCATCAAAGTTCAGAGCTTTTTGTGTTGGAAGTGTCCAGTTGTTTGTTTGGGTTATTTTGCTGCAGTGGGGTATGCTTTAATGAAGCACTGCAGGCATTTGATCTGTTCACTGCTCCATACAAACTTAGGGCAGATAAAGCACTGAGAATTTGCTTCTCTCTTCCCATGTTAAGAGTTGTGATTTAGGAGGACCATTAAAAGTCCCATTTTTGTGGGTGGGGTAGAGGAGGGAAGGGGAATGATTCATAGCGCCATCAAAAGTTATTCCGTGTGCTGTGAGATACAATGGAAGATTTCCTCTGGAGCTGTGGTGGAAGCTGTTTGACTCGCAGGGTGAACTTTACAAGTGTTTCATCCTTATTGCTTCACTTCCTCCGTGCTGAAGGTGTTGGGCTGCTTCTTGAGCTGATTTCCAGTAGGAACTGAAGGAAATGACAGGAATATGCGGTTATCCACTTTCCAACACATCTGGTGTGTGTTTAAGCAGCACTCCGATCCAAGCCCAGTTTCCCCACTGTAGCTAACTCCAGACAGTTCCTACACGAGGAGCGGAGAGTCCGCCTGCAGCCCATGGTTTGCATGGTTCAGGTGAGTCCAAAGACCTGGCTTGCATTGGGAGTGAGAAGCAGCAGCAGGCAGGGAGAGCTGCCAAGTGATCAGGGATGTCTTGAAACTGAAGGCATTTTCCTCTCTCATTAGGCTGTATAATCAAACTGTCATGCAAAGCATTTACCTCTTAATTAAAGAAGAGCTATAGTTGGACACAAGTCAGTTTGGTTCTTTGTGTTCTTCAGTCACAGGATCTCATTTCTTTGTGCTGCAGTGGATTCTGAATTTGGGCACATTTGCCATGAATTTATGGTTTCTTTCGAGTTTGTTCGCATGCAGAACTTGTTGGGAGGTGAAGGGAATGTTAATGTTATGTTTCGATAACGTGTCATTGTGGTTTATTCTGCAGGAGGCTCTCTAAACGCAGTGATGTGACCGAGTCTCGGATCTTGGTGTTCTGCTCTTAGGTATTTTTCAGGCAGTAAACTGCAAACAAGGGGACTGCTTGCTTTTAATCTTGAAACCTGAACAGCTTAGGGTGTCCTTGCCCATGGCAGGGGGTGGAACTGGATGGGCTTTGAGGTCCCTTCCAACCCAGACCATTCCAGGGTTCTATGGACAGCGCATTTCGGTCTCCATAGCATCAGTTCAGAGCTAGGGAGTACGGGAAGGAATGACTTAGTTTTCAAAACAGTAAAATGGAACCAGGAAAATAAAAATGGGTGCATGAAAATCTGTGTATTTACTTATAATGTGTTTTTTTTCTTTGATGTAAGTGTGTGTTAGTAAAGGTTTCATTTGGTGGCAGAACGTGGCACCATTCCAGTGGTTGCCCAGGGAAGTTGTGAATGCTCCATCGCTGGTGGTGTTAAAGGTTGGGTTGGACATAGCCTTGGGTGCCATGGTTTAGTGGGAGGTGTCCCTGCCCACTGCATGGGGGTTGGAACTGAATGATCTTCAGGTCCTTTCCAACCCTGACTGTTCTGTGATTCTGTACCTACACACAATAAAGATTGTCAGTTTAACTTGCTGATTTAGATGTGTGGAAATATGTTCAAGGGAAAAGCATTGCATTTTCTCCCATTGACTTTACAATGGGTATGGAAGTGCCTTTTTTGAGCTTAAAGTTATTTATGATGCCATTTTTCAATGGTTCCGAAGCATTTATGATCTTGTAAATGCTTCCTAAACACTTCCCTGTGCTTTCTGGAGCTTCGCTGGGCCAGGCCAAGCCAGCACACTGGTATTTACTTGTGCAGTTGGCTCGTACCGAGCGTGGCAGCAAAACGTTGGCTGTTGATGGGTTTTAACGTGACTTATTATCTCAAACCTCCAAAGCAAAAGAGTCCAACTTGTGAGTAGGAATGTTGAGGAAACGTGGATTGCGTTACTCATAAATAATGTAATGCCACCCAGCGAGGCTGCAGCTACAGAAACAAAGCAATTTGTGACTTCTGGCAGAAGGAAGAGCGCAATTATTGAACCCAGCGTTTAAATAGAATCTTCCCCATCTATCTATTCAATCTAGGAGTATTTCTTGGTAGCAGAAGGGTTTTCTTTGCGCTCCATGGGCTGGGCCTCTGGGCCCAAGCAGAGGCCATGGGCCCTCCAAAAGGGAGTCCCTCTTTCTTCCCCTCCATCCCCTCCATGGAGAGCTTTCTCCCATGTGCAGGCTCCAGCCTGAGGACAGGAGGTAGGAGACAAAACGTGCCTTGTGTTACTGAGCCAGAGCTTCAGTGGTGTTTTTACCTGTGAAGTCCTGTATCGTGCATTCAGGGCTGCTCAGTCACCCATTCAATTAGAAACATAGAACTGGTTTATAAGCACACAGAAAGCTATTAAGTTATCATCTGTTCGTATTTATTGGGTTTATAACGCTGAAGCCACAGTAGGAAAGAGTGGGTTTTTTGCTGGAAGTGTGGTGCTGTCTCTGTGAGGGAAGGCTCATGTAACGAAATCTGTCTTTTCTATTAGCATCGTGTTGGAAACCACTTTCTCCGTACTGTAAAACCCTCTTGCATGCCAAGAGCCTCAGTTTGCTCTAAGATGCTTTGTTGAAAGTGATTGCAGGTTTCTGTGCTTCTGCTCTTTCTGTTGAGGCTTTATCCCGATGAAGGCTTCCTTTGGTTGCTAGGTAGATTCAAGCCTGTGCGTTGGATGCACGCCAGATGTGTTCTATACTGCTGGCTGCATCGCCATAGAGATTACAGTCAATTTGTGTTGTGTTTAATCTTCATTATAACATCTATAATTCCATGGAGGAGCAGGGTCTGATTCAAAGCTTATTTCAACTGTTAGAGGGACTTCCATGTTGGTCTGGAATATTATGTTTTGAGTGGGAATTGTGGGTCTGAACACTGAAAACTGCAAATCTGCACTGGTTTCAAGCTCTGTTGGAGGAAGTGGCTCTTGGCGGAGGTGCCGCACTGTCACGCTTGAAATTGGGTTCATTGTCCATGTATTTTAATGTTACTCCAAACTTCAGCTCTTTGAAGAAGTGATATTGGGATGAGCTTTCCCTTCAGAATGTATTTCGTCACCAATCCAGCTCATTTTAGCAAATGCTCTTTACCATTTTGAAATGTTACTTTCCTCATTAAGCCCTCAAATAGTGACAGTTCTGTTTTTCTTCTCTCTTAGGGTTTTGTTGGAATGTTGGATTCAAAAACTCTTCCCTCTCAGCAGCAAACTGCATGGCTATGGGGTGTAGACCTTTGGCGTGTCACTCAGCCTGGTGCAGCACAGGTCATGGTCCTGTGTGTGTTGGGCTGGAGCAGTAATATCCCCTATATGCCCATGGTGAATACTGGTGTAAATCCCCTGCAGTATGCAGCAGGGACTCAAGATGCCCACTTAGAACGTGGCAGGGAGTAGCGCATGGTCACGCAGTGCATCACTGGGTGCTGTTGGTAAATGGAGTAGATGGAACATTCCTGGTTTAGTATCTGTTTTGCTGATACTTTGTCAGGGCTTTTGCTTCTGCTTACCTGTTGAGCATCCACTTGTGAGGAAGAAGTCTTCTGGCCTTGGTGACTGATGTTCATAATGAACCTAGAGGTGGATGCCCATGAGAGTAGGTTTAGATTAGGTATGAGACAAAGCCCTTCCCTGGGAGGGTGCTGAGCGCTGGCACAGGGTGCCCACTGAAGCTGTGGCTGCCCCATCCCTGCAGTGCTCAAGGCCAGGTTGGACACAGGGCTTGGAGCAGCCTGCTCTATGGAAGGTGTCCCTGCCCGTGGTAGGGGTTGGAGCTGGAGGAGCTTCATGATCCCTTCCAACCCAAACTGCGCTATGATTCCATGAATAACTTCAGCAAATGCAGGAATGGTAATTTATAAAGTGATACACCTTTCGTTCCCAAAGAGCTTATTTTCTCTTGCCTGTGTTACTGCTGATTTAAATGCTTAGCTAAATATTTCCATTGCAGGTTTTGCCAGTATGTTCCGTACTAAGTAAAATTCAGACGGTTCGAGTTATTTAGTGGTGGATCTTGTATCTTCTTGAAACATACTTCTTGCTGTCTAAAAGCCTTCCAAGAATCTGAAGCATTCATTTCAGTTCCTATCTGGGTATTTGTTGTTCTGTGTTGTAAATCACTTGACTTGTAAACGCTGGGGACTTTCCTTAACGGGTGTTAGGAATTAAGTGCTATTCTGGCAGGCTGAACAGGCTCGGGTTATGTTTTATCTTGGTGTTTTAAAACCATACTGGCCATCGGAACATCACTAATGGCAGAGTAACAACAGTTTCTTAAAGCTGAAGGAGGTTCTCCTCTAGGACTTGTGGGCAGCTCAGCAGTGAAGGGCTTCTCTTGTGAAGGCATCAAGAGGCTGCACGCTGCCGTAATGCTTTTGCAAAGGTTGTGTGAAGCTTGCAACACTTTGGATTTGCAGGGGTTAAATGATGCGAGCTGATGAGGCTGCCACTCATGGTCTCAGATGGTTAGGATAACACTGCTTTGGTATTTTGGGGTCGTGTGTTTATTTCCTTTAGCTTGACACAGGCCTTAGGCATGAGGTTGAGTGAGTCAGTGCTGCGATACAGGAGCAGTAGCTGGCCTTGAAGAGCGGTGCTTGTTAGTTGTGTTTTGCTGGGGTTTGAGTCACAGGGTTGAAGCCAGTGCCACAGACTTCCACAATGTACAATCTGGCAGTTTAGTGCGCTTTGGAAGCGGGATATTCCGAGTGGGTGCTAGTGGATTTGGGCAGGGAGAGCAGAAGGGAATTGCGACATACGCCTTCTTAACGTAACTGATTCAAGGAAGCTTATGGGTCACAGAAATGATGGCAAAATCAGACTAATTCCTAAGAGCTGTTCTGAAGAGTGCGTGGAGCTGCACTTCTTACTCATTTATTGGTATTTGAGTCCTGTTGGCCAGAACCCGGGTGCTGACATGTGCCAGGGCGAGCCGTTTCCTGAGGAGCTCTGTGTGCTGCAGCTGAACCGGGGAGGCTGAAGAAAGCCTCTGTCTCACTCTTGGTGTTGTGGAGTTCTGCTCACTGCTGTTTTCCCGGGGCAGAGGTTGGAGGCCTGCTCATGTACTTACCTTTGGGTAGAGCGTTTCTTCTGTGGCCCAGGGTTTTGAAACGCACTGCCTCGTCTCGTGTCTCTGATGAGGATTTTGCACTGTGCAGTTGACACTGGGATGTTGTTAAAGGGGTGAACCATGGGATAGCATTCCCATAGAAGAGCCTATCAGTTAAGAAGTTCTACTTGCTGCAGCTTCAGAGGAGATGGCGAGAAAGCTGTCCGCCGTTCTGTATTCCCCTGCACTTCTTCCCCCAACCCTCCTGAAGACTGAATTTAGACGGTTTCTTCCATGCTTACATACTTTAGCGACTGGTTGACTTCTCATTGTGGGGGCAGACAGGGCAGACCAACCTACAGGAGCCTTTTAATGTTATGTTAGCGTTTCCTACTGATAGGAACTAAATATAATCCATGGTCTGTGTGTCTTCATAGTATTAAAATAAGTGATTGAGTCATTGGCATCGCTCAAGTGTTCAGTAGTAACGTTCTGCATCTGCTTATATTGTGCAAACGTATCTGGAGTAAACTGTAGAGCTGCTTTTCCTTGGGTGGCAGTACCGAAATGGAGAAGTCGAGGTGACGCTTGGAACAAGGTCTGTGTGAGCATCGGCTGTGAGGGTGTCTGAAACGGCTCTTCGTGGTTCCTGGTTTTGCCTTGTGGCTCGGAGCCGAGCCCGCTCACAAGTTCTGGTGGGTTTCGGAGTGAAGGCAGACACATTTCCACTTGGTTTGATGTTCACCTGCTCTGAGCCCGCGGTTCCCTGCAAGATAAGGCAGTTGTTTCTTCAGAGTGGAATTAATAAAAAGGCAGATCAGACTTCTTTACCAGCACTGACATTCTCCCTTTTCCGGGAAGATGAGGGGGTTGGAGCTGCTGCCTGCGTCACTGAGTGGGAGTAGAGGGGAGAACTTTAACGTAACTTAACCGAGTGCTCTGTAAGCCATGACATTGGTTCAATGAGTAATTTTGTGAAGCTCGGGCTACAGAGCAGTTTGCTTTTGTTGTTGTTTCTCGTCTCGAAAGAGAGGTTTTGAAGTGGAAATACCAGTGGGAAGTCTGGAAAGTGGACTGTGCTTATTACCGTGTTTGGTCTTGGAAGGCGGGAGTAGCCCAGAGCTGAGTATTCTCATCTAAATGGTGCAAAGTAAATAGATAACCAGAGGAGAAAGTACCATCTCTTATGGGACAGGTGGGTTTGGCTGCCTTTCACATACCCGTCCCTTACTGCAGTTGGTGGTTTCTTTAGGCAGCTATTCCCTAATTTAGGAGTAATCAAGAGTTTTACAATCCTGTGTCTTAGTCTGCATCTTTCCTGTTCTGCCCATTCAGCTTCATCAGTGCAGTTAGCCAGGAGGCAGTGGGTTCAGTCTTCATCCATTCTCAGCCAGCAGAGTTCAGGAATCATCTGACTTCCAAAACCAAGTTAATAATGACAATGAAATGAAGAGTTTATCTCAAACAGCACACATCAGTCTTTTATTCTGCACAATGTTGTTATTACTGGGGTGTTCAGAAGGGATTTGGGTTTGGTTTGTGTCTGATGGCTTTCCGCAATAGTCAAGTGTTACAAGGAAAAGCAACCTTGGGTTTGTGTGTTAGGAGAATCTGATTTGCTTCATGCTCATCCAAATCTGAGCTGAAACTCCTCGGTAAGAAAACAGGCTAGAAGTGCGTATAGGCTCAAGGGGTTAAAATAGGCAAGTGCTTGGAACTTAATAGGTGATCATGCTGTGTGATGTGTGCTGTTTGGTGCAGGTCATTTTCCCTTCTTCCGGTGTGCTGGCTCTGCTGTCCTCCTGATTGTCCAATGTGTTGGTTCAGGGAATTGCCTATGGCTCAATGTAAGCTCAATGGGGTACACGTACATGCACCTGCAGACACAAGGAGCCTTATGTCCCTTTAAACTGCTGACGTGTAAGCAGGCAGCACCTTTGCCATGCAGCTTCTGTATCGTGCTTCTCTCCTAAGCAGTGCTGGTTTTGTCTTCCACAGGACCCGTCGGGGCCCAGCCCCTCCTCATGGTGCCCAGACGTCCTGGCTATGGCACCATGGGCAAACCCATTAAACTGCTGGCCAACTGCTTCCAAGTTGAAATCCCAAAGATTGATGTCTACCTCTATGAGGTGGATATCAAACCAGATAAGTGTCCTCGGAGGGTGAACAGGTAAGAAGATGGAATTTGTATTGGAAGTTATATTGAAGTATTTAAGCAACAAACTGGTTTTCCCTTTGTTAATAGGTATTTCATGCAACCAGTGTATTTGAAATGGTCGGACTTGGCTTGAGCTCTGCCTATGTCCTGTCTCTGCCATTAATAGCATTCCATATAGAACATTGTATCTCATCTCATTTTTGTGTCTGCAGTGTATTAGGGTCAGTTAAATCCCATGCTAGGCCACTATGTCTAGACTGCTGGTTAAATGAAGAGAATACTGTCATATTCTGTACCCCTGATCATTTAGTGATCCAACAAACTGTGTGTAGTGAGTGCTGGATTGCTGGTACAGCTGTGTATGTATGGGCTTTGTGTATCTTGTCCTAAACCTTACAAGTGTTGGGAGCCAGAGAAGCCTCCAAGGAGAAGTTAACTGACAACCTGACATCGGGGATGTGGAAGTTGTTGCCTTCAGAAAGATTACAGCATTTGTATTTCCTGTGTGGTGAAACGTGGTTCATCAGTGGAAGTGGAGGGGAGCAGAAAAGCAGCTTTCTCCTCTTGTATCTGTGACTTTTACATTGGAACGCTGTCATCTCACATGGACCAGGTTTTGGCCCGTGACTTTTCCCCTGCATGCTGCACATATGAAGGCTGTACAAATAGCTGTGGTTCTTTAAAAGGAGAGTAATAAATTGCTAACGTCGGGATAGAATAGTTCTGTGTGAATTAACACTTAACCTTTGGTAACTGTAAGGTTCTATTAATTTACTACTGTCCTGTTAAATGAAGAATGCATGTGAAGCTGTGTCCATTGGGATGCAAGGAGAATATCAACTGCTCTAAACTTAGTGGTTTGTGTGCCTGGTTCTTTTCTAGTGTGATCTTGTCCTGAAGATCAGTCTCATTTCACTTAAAGTCAGTTATCCAAACTTGTATGGCGATGCTCGATGGCAGGAGGCTGAGGGAGACAAAGCTGTAAGAACTCCAACCACTGCAGTCTGTGAATCTCTGGAGTTTCGGAACAATGGGAGAAGAGCATTTGAAATGAGTTGTTTGTAAATGGCAACTCCATTTCATTTGAAGTGTGTAAGAAACAGACCCCCTCTGTGGTGCCGTTTGGAGGGGCATTCCCAGCTCGTTCCCAAATGCAGAACTGCTGTTTGTCACAGCTTGCTTTACTTGGTTATGCGTGAGATAAAGCCCGCGTCTTGTGAAGTGTTCAGTTCGTGTGGAGAGAGGAAAAAGCATTTGGTTTGAGTTTGTAAAGTAGCTCTGTGTGAAATGCTCAGTGTTCTGCTCACCTAAATAAGGGGCATTTGCTGGAGAGCGTGGTTACAGCTGGGAAAGCCTTTTCTGAGTCTCGGATTGACATTCTAACTGTTCCCTTAGGCTTTTGTTAGGTTGTGTGAAAGTTGCTTGTTTCCAGAAGTGTTTTCTATAGACCAGAATTAGTTTTAAGAGCATTTTGAGGTTTCTTGTTGAGATTTGGTTGCTGTAGCGTAGGTGTAGTTCAGATGCACGTGTAACTTGGTCCAGAAGCTCATCACCTTTCTGTCAGTAAAGACCTTGTCTTCCTTATTCATGTTATCATTATTCATGTTATCAAGTGGTAGCAGCAGTCATCTGTTTTTTGTCAAGGTAAACTGAGAAAAGGAGTTGGATGCAGGCAGCAAACCTGCTGTTTTCTTTATTGCCATCAGCTTATACTGAAGTAAGTTAGGAGGATCTGTAATTGTGTGCAGATTTGATCAGGCTTCTGCTTGGTTTTGAACTAAGAACTCGGGTTAAGGATTTGAAGCTAAGACATTTTTTAGGGTACTTCATTTTCATACACAACGTAGGCAGCATTCATCACTTACTGGAAGAGCAGATGGACGTTACTAGGTAGACATAACAATTTACTGCTTCCATGAACTGGCAGAGCTTTCACTCCTGAGTTTGTACTGGCTTTTCATAACACTGTCCTGCGGTTTTCTTCCAAGGTAAGTGTGTCCTTGTGTGCTGTGATGAAGGTTATGTGAAGGTCTCAGTTCTAGGACTTTCTGAATTGATTGCAGTAACGGTGTTTTCCAGTATCTGAGCATTTGCACTGATTCTGATTTTACTCAGTGGGGTCTGTCTGTGATTGTAGTTGACGTATGTGATGCCCTTTTTGAAGCACCAGTGGGTGTTCTGTAACTCACTCAAGTAATGCTTGTTTGAAATGACTTCAGCCAAACGCGGGGGGGTGGGAGCCCCTTCCGGTCTGATTCCTCTTTGGAAACATCTTCAATGTGAATATCAACTTTTCCAGGGAGGTGGTGGACTCAATGGTGCAGCATTTTAAAGTGACAATATTTGGGGACCGTAGACCAGTTTATGATGGGAAAAGAAGCCTCTATACAGCCAATCCACTGCCTGTGGCCACTACTGGGGTAAGAGCTGGAAACAAAAACACACTTGTGATAGCTTTGTATGAAAGAAAAAGCAGCAAACCACTGTTGTGAGTTCAGAGAAACTGGAATTGGCTTACAGCATCTGTGTTGAAATGGAGTTCTGACGTATTTCCTGCAACTATCAATGTATGTAAATGTGCATGCAAATTGCTGCATTCAGAGAGAATTCAGCAGCCTCTTTCTACAGCAAAGTCCATCAAATACTCAGTTTGGCAGACTATAATACATTGGTTTATGAAGTACTATTTAAAAACCAAACCACAGTTTCTCTGGGATGAAGTTCTCTAATTCAAGATGGCAAAAAGTTCTGTGATCCTCCTCTGCTTGGTGAGGACCCGCTTCTGTCTGCTTTGTGTATTCGATAACATTTATCAGAGGCTTTGAGCCTCTGGCTCACTTTTGGAAGCAGTGCAATCTCAGGGCCATCAGACTCAGATTAAACAGTTGCCCTTTTTGTCTCCCTCTCCCACGCGCAGGTGGATTTGGATGTGACATTACCAGGGGAAGGCGGAAAAGATCGTCCCTTCAAAGTGTCAATAAAGTTTGTTTCTCGGGTGAGCTGGCACTTGCTGCATGAAGTTTTGACAGGAAGAACCTTGCCTGAGCCTCTGGAACTAGACAAACCTATCAGCACTAACCCTGTTCATGCTGTCGATGTGGTGCTACGACACCTACCCTCCATGAAGTAGGTTCACTGTCTTCCTCCAGTCTGTCTATACCTGAAGTATCCCCAGTGGGAGACCTTCATCCCTGTTTCTTCACAGGTGAAAAGACAAAAATGATCGTTCCCCTCATGCAGCACTGCTGGTTAGCTGGACTGACCAGGGGATTAAAGCCAGTTATGTACTAGTGTGTGTTTCTGTAGGCATTTAGACTTCAGAGCAGGTGATGTATTTGGACAGCTCAAGAGATAGGAGACACTTATAATAGGCCTTTAACTGGAATACTGAGAGGTTGTAGCAGTGCTCTCATGTTTTCTGCTCAACCCCAGCCAGGTAGAGTGACTTGCTGGCAGTGACTGTCTGAAAGCACGAGGCTTTAATTCATCCGTAACACCCATCAGTGGTGCATGCTTCTCATGTTGTCAATACACAGTTGAGACGAGATACCTGTCCTAACAAAGTCTGTGACCCTTTACTCAGAACCCTGAAACATTAGAGAAAGCCAAATTGATTTTGCTTTATTTAGTCAGTGAAGGTTACTTTCAAAGCTCAATTGCTGCCTTCGCCTCCCCGGATCCTGGGGAAACAGCAGAGGTGTTAATGAGGCATGAAGATTCCTTAGCAGGACTTTCCCTGGTTCTTTGTTTCCACCATAGTTCCTACATTTCTCAGAGTGCATTTTAGAAGGTGCAGGATGAGATTTGAGGGTCAGTCCAGTGTACACAATGCTGTTGTGTGAAATCTGTGATGGACATTATGCTTTCTTGAAGTGGAAGAGCAGAAAGGGTAAGTTAACTTAGTTCTTCATCTGTTTTAAAAGCTGAAGGTGGTTGCTAAAATCAGTAAATGTTTTGTCTCAGTTTAAAGCCGCTGCAACAGGAGCAGAGGCATTTGAAGTGTCAGCATTTAAACTTGGTTCTTGGCACAGATTTCTGGTGCACAAAATCCCCCCCCAAAATAACATATCCTCATCTTCATTATAGAACTTTCTGTTTGGAAAGCCATAGCGTGACCATGTGCTCATCTTCTTCACCAGGTATACCCCTGTGGGCCGCTCCTTTTTCTCAGCTCCAGAAGGCTATGATCACCCCTTGGGTGGGGGTAGGGAGGTCTGGTTTGGATTCCATCAGTCTGTTCGGCCTGCCATGTGGAAGATGATGCTCAATATTGATGGTAAGTTGGGATTCAGGGTCAGGAATAAGGGTGATAGTGGCCGTGCCCTTAAGAATAAAATGATCTCAGCATTCAGTCATTTTGCTTGAGTTGGTGGTACCACGTTTGTTTGTGGTGGTAACTTTTGGTGCCATCTGTGTAGAGAAGGATTTAGTAACCAGAAAGCACCTTCTACGCTGATTTCTTGGTTCATATTGTAGATAATAAAGGAGTAAAGAAGCTCGGGGGTATTTTGATAGAATAAGAAAACCTTAAAACTTAATTGTATTATACACAAGGGGCTTTCACTTGCAGAGTCCTTGTCTCATTGCTGAGTTGGGAGATTTAGTAGCTTTTTCTTGTGATATTCTTATAAAATACATTGACTGTGAAGTCAACCTACTGCAGAAGTTGTAATGATAGTAGTAGAGTGAGACTGTAATAACCAACTGTAAGTATGCCTATGCTGGCTTCCTGTTCAGTCACTTCAGACCTGACCAATATGGCAAAGGCTGCCTAGAAATCCCCTTCTTTGTCTGGATTTGTCATTGTGTCAGTGATGGCAGAAATGTACGTGCCACATTAAAAACCCCAATAACCCCACAACCCTGCAGAGGAAGGAATGGCATGGCTGGTTTTCCTTATTGAGCTTCTGTATTGCTGCATCCACAGTAGTTCAGACCAGTTGCTTAAGATGTCTCCATGCAGCTGCTCGCAGTAGGTGTTGTTCAGTACTTGCAAGGAAACTCTGTAAACTTCATCACAAGCACTTTGTGGATCAGGCTAATTGAGAAGGGCTTTCTTATGCAAACTCAGATCTGCTTTGCTCTACTGTATTGAGCCCCAGATGAATGCATCTGAGATCAACTGGTGCGTGTGTCAGGCTCCCTGGCTCCCTAAGAGCCCTGAGTCTATTTAGTTGCTAAACCCCTATTGAAAAATGTCAGTGTTTGAGATGCAGGTGCTGCCCAAAGTTTTCTCTAATTCACATTCTGTTCTCGCTGTCTGTTTGAAACACTTTATAAACCCAAGGTAAATAGTCTGTCTTTTCTGCATGGGGCTGAGCATTCTGTCAGGTTGCGCTTAGCATCTGTCTTAGAGCATAATAACGTTGCAGGTGATGCTGGGCTTTCAGGCTGTATGTTTGCAAGTCCATGTGTTCTGGTTTACTTCAGTTGTGGATGATACTCCTATGACTTTATAGTTCTTGTAAATTGCCTTTCAGTCAGCAGCTCTAGTGTAGCTGTTTGAAAATGGATATAGAAATCTTACTGAGAAATTACTGGTACCAGTATGCGTGTGGTAGGGACTGTGATAACTGCGATTCAGGTAGGACAGGAGTATTAGTTTATATGAGTTATGACTTTGTGGGAAGCAAGTGTGTCCTCCCAGCATTAGAAAGCATAGCAGTAACTCCTGCAGTAGTAATGGTTCAGTCCTTTCTGAATGAGAAACTTCCGACCTTTGTAAGCTGAGTTTTACAGAGCATTGGCTTCATGTTGTGGTTTGAAGCTGTGAAGAGTACCTTCAAACGCCTTTGCTGGAGTTTTGACTTACTTGTTTAACTTGCACAAGGCTCTCTGCAGAATGTGTTTGTGTCAGTTGTGTTGCTGTGGGAGCCAGAGCACACACTGCCAGTGGCTGGGGGGAGCTGCTGCTGTTCATTCAGTAATCGCCATCCGGAGGTGTGGGCCGAGCGCATCATGTGAAGTTGGCAGCCTCCTGGAGTGACACATCTCTGAAGAATGTTTTGTGTCTCAGTGCTTTGGGGACATGAGATCTGGAAAGCTCAGGAAGTGCTCGTCAAGTGGTCCTTTGCTGTTGTTGCCACTTAGGGTTTTAGAAGTGCAGAGCAGTTTGCTCGTGTCTGAGCTGTGTCTGGTGCCACCTCCCCTTTTCTACCAGAGGGTATGGTTTCCATTCCATGTCACTTTGTCCAGCAGATTGTTTATGGTCTTCCTGCTATGGAGTGAGTCGACTGCTCTGTTCAGAAACGGTATATTGTCACTTAATGTCTCATTAGTATGCAGGGAGGAAAAGAGATTTTAGGAGATCAACAGTTGCACTCACCACTTCAGTAACGTAATTGATGCGCAGTCAAAATAGTGCTCATGTTCCTACCAAATATTGGTTTAGTAATTTAGCAGATCATATCATTGACAAATCATATTGAATAATCTTAGCTTTTCGTGTGAACTCTTCCGTAGAGAGACATTAACACTGCCCCTGCTTGCAGCTCTGCACGGGGTTGGAAGAGAACGTCTCTCTGGGGCATTCCGCTTCTCTAGAAAGCAATGTTAGCTGGGCAAAAAGCCTTTCAAAACCTTGAAATGCAAAGTGGCTGCAGAATGGCTGTGCTGGAGCCTGGTTCACCGTGGGCCCCACGCTGCCTCTTGTATACTGACTTGTTGCAAGGCTTGCTAATCTGTTCAAGAAAGTTTGCTGCACGTTTGCTTGAGGGTCACGGGGTACCTTCAAAAGCACTCATTTATGTACTGCTTGACAACAGTCTCACTTGGGCTTTCTGACACAGAATGTTTTGTTCCTTTTAGTTTCTGCCACTGCCTTCTACAAAGCACAACCTGTAATTCAGTTCATGTGTGAAGTTCTTGACATTCATAACATTGATGAACAGCCAAGACCTCTGACTGATTCTCATAGGGTAAAATTCACCAAAGAGATAAAGGGTGAGTAGAAACAGATCTGTTCTGTCCCAGGTGGCACAGTCAAGCTAATTCTAAGGGGTTTGTTTTAACTGGAGTCCTGGCTAGCATGCAGCAGAAGAGCCCTGGAGCTGCCCGGAGAACTGCAGTATGCTGTCTGTGGTTCTTGTCCTGAGTGAAACAATGCAGAGGTTAAAAACGCTATATGTTCCAGTGGCTTTAAGAGAGCGAAAGAAAGCATGTTGTTTACTGCCTGGGTAGAGGTAAGTGCTCCTGCCTTGCTGGGTGACCACCCTTGTAATAAGCGAGGGTCACTGAGGCCACGGATGTGTTGCTCTGTAGATCTCCTGCTGTTTAAATGCCAAGGCAATGAGAAAATTGATTTCCAAGCTAACATCATTGATTCTTTGAAAGTAACTGATTGCTTTATGGAAAAACAAGTACCACTTGCAAGCTTGCAGCTGAGGGCCAAATTGCATTCCAAAGAAACTGCATAAGCTGCTGGTTTGAGTAGGTTCACTCCATATATGCTACTTTACTTTGAGTTTTCCCCTATCCTTTTGTTCCAGTGTAATTTGCAGAGAGAAGAGCCTTGAAAGGGCATAGTTCTCCAAAGCTCCACTCTTGAATACTTGTGTGACTTGATGCAGGATTAGATTCTATTGAAATACTGGCCAGCAAAAGAGTGAATTTTAAGTTAGAATTCAGAAATAATTAACTTAGAAATAGAGCAGTCATTAGGGGAAAAAAAATGTCATTATTTTGTAGTTGTCCTCACATGCCTCCTTTTTACATCTGCCCATCTGCCTTCAGTCTGGAGCATGAGAAGCTGTCTCTGCTTGATCTTGGGTGCCTCAGACGCTGTGTTACCAGAGTTGGAAAACCTCGAGAGGTTACCTTTGCTGTCAATATTTGGGTTTGCTGCTGTAGTATGTGGGAACCGCAGCCAAGATGTGATCTTCAGGGTGAAACAAAGCCTGCCTTAAAGACTGGGCGGTCTGTGAGCAGCTCTGTGGGAGGGTAGTGCCTTCTGTAGTGTCACAGCAAATTAATGGCAGAGCAGTGAATGGTTCCAGATAGCTCTGTATTCACAGTCCTCTTCCTCGGCCACACTGCTTCATGGTGTCTTTTTTGTGTTTTCATGCTGTACCAGGGCAGTGTTGGGGTTTTTTTGCTTATGCCATTCACTGATGCTGATGTTCGTGTTGCAGTAAGGGTTGTCAGGAAGCAGTGAAGTACAGTTGATGTGTCTTTGGGATCTCTGTGTCCCTGGTGAACTGAACACAGTGTCTGCTTTCTTGTACTTAGGGTCGTGATTTGATGTAGGGTATTCAGTCCGTTGCCCACAGTCCACATGAGCCACAACAGGGCAAGACATGCAGCTGCTTTCTCAAAAGCCTTCACCAGTAGACCATAGGTTTAATCTTCTGGATAAGAAGGCGTCCATGGGCTGGGGAAAGACATAACGGTGCATCAGTGCTATGCAGCACTTGGGTGATAAGCTCAGCACTCCCAGCAGATGTTGAGTCTACTTGCTGTGTACAGGACAGACAGTCAATGGAAATAGCCACTGAAAGCCTCTTAAAGCTGCCGCTGTTGCTGCTGTTAGTATCGTGGGTAGAGAGAGATAAGCCTGGCGGGCCTCTGGCATGTAGGCTGAGTGCTTTTAGATGGCATCTTCAGCTGCACAAAAGCTAAAGTTAAGTTTGGTCAGTGAGATTGAAGAAAAAGACAGGCTGAATGAGGACACAAAGGTGGGGAAGTGAACATATGGTAGAAATCTTGTTTTGCCCTTTTAATATCACTTATATGGGAGCTGCTAGTTTTAAGAGGCATTCAGCATCAAGAACGAGAACAAAAGAAGATGGTGAAAACAGTGTCTGTGTCTGAGATTAGTCACATGCCTGTTAAATGAAGCTGCTACAAGCAATTCAGATGGCATTGAACATTAAATGTTATACATTATGATTTGGTTTTGAGGGTAACGCCTGATTAGTCAGAAATCAATTAATAATGAAAGTAAAATGCTTAGAGAACATAATTTCTCCTGTTGTGCCATTTGAGGCTGACTATCAAAGCTGTTAGAACATGCTCTATTGTGTGAAACCTTGTCCCCTGTGGAGATTTTTGTGTAGTTATGGCATTTCTTTCTATGCTCCTTTTGTGCAGGTCTGAAGGTAGAAGTGACTCACTGTGGCACGATGAGAAGGAAATACCGTGTTTGTAATGTAACAAGAAGGCCTGCAAGTCACCAAACGTAAGATGCTTGTTGTCCAAGCATTAACTGTGATAGCTTAACACTGACTGTGTAACAGGGCCTAATATTTAATGGGTTTGGAGGGTGTTGATATTTGCCAACTAAGATCTGTCCATTTGATTAAAATGTGTGTCTTTTCAGCTTTCCTTTACAGTTAGAAAATGGCCAGACAGTGGAGAGAACAGTAGCACAGTATTTCAGAGAGAAATACAACCTCCAGCTGAAATACCCTCATCTTCCCTGCCTACAAGTGGGACAAGAACAGAAACACACCTACCTGCCTTTAGAAGTAATGAACTTGTGATAAATGAGCTTGGTGGTGGTGGGCTGTATCACTTTGCAAGAGGTCAAGAAGTTGTGTGCTTTGCGGTACAAACGTGTTCCCATATTTACATGCTCGTTCTTCTGTTTCACTGACGACTTCTTTAGTGCTTTAAAGTGAGACTGCAGTTGATTAAACACACTGGGATGTGTTTTATAGTGATATTGACGTTATATTGGGATTGGGTTCTAAGAGCTCCTAATGCGTATTGACGCTTCTGACTTCCTTTCAGGTATGTAATATCGTAGCTGGCCAGCGGTGTATCAAGAAGCTGACAGACAATCAAACATCGACTATGATAAAGGCCACAGCGAGATCTGCTCCAGATAGGCAGGAGGAAATAAGCAGATTGGTTAGTTCTTTACTTCCACTTTGGTGCGATGCTGCTCTCTAAGTGGCTTGTGTATGCAAAACCTTCTGCTATGAGCAGCCTTGTCTCTGCATTCCTTCTAGTCCTTAAGTGGATAGATTTTAACTACTTCTTAAAAGAGCATTTATTTAAATAGCTTGCAACAGGAGCCCTTCTTCTTCTGTTGGGAGTTGGGAGGTGGTGGCATCTTCTGTACTTGAGATGTTCGACTGCTTTCCTTAGTAAGCAATATTTTCACCTGCTAAGTCCAGTACTGTTTCTTGGTGCTGAACCTGGACACTGAACATCAGTGTCTCTGACTCACATTATGAAACTTGATTATTTTTGGTTGAATACTCTTATAAAGAGCTCTCATTGGAAACAGTCTGTTCTAAGCTGAGAAATCAGCCATAGTTTTTCAATTAAAGAAGGTTGTTCTGGAAAATTCAGAAGATCTTAATGTGCAGTACTGGAATACATTGGTTTGATTAGTCTTGGGTTTGCTTGTCTCTGAAGGAGGATGCTTTTTGATCAGTCCTACGAGTAAACAAAATGCTTTTGAATGAGCACGCTACAAGTGAGCACTTGAGTTACTAAGGGAACAAGAAACAGAATAAAGAAAACCAATGTATCGTATCTCCTGGTATTAATTATTTTCACTGGAAATAGGTTGATGGTGTTAAGCAGTTAAATCTGAGCCTTGTTTGGTAGCAGGGGGAATGGTCGTAGAACCCGTCCGCAGCAATCCTGTTAGTCCTGTTTATGACATGGGTTGTAAGTAGATACTTCTGTAACATGGCAAAACTCTTCTTTTAGGTGAGAAGCGCAAATTATGATGCAGATCCATTTGTTCAAGAGTTCCAGTTCAAAGTGCGGGATGAGATGGCCCATGTGACGGGGCGCGTGCTCCCAGCTCCGATGCTGCAGTACGGAGGACGGGTGAGGTTTTTGCTCCTTTTATTTCCTGTGCACATTGACAGTTCTGGTCAGTTCAGTTGCATTGTGCAGTGCAGAGTTTGAATGGTAGAACTTCTGTTTTGTTACCCTGAAACTGGACACACGTAGGCTTTTTCCTCTCGCTCACTTAAACATCTGTTGCTTTTGTTTCCATAGAATCGAACAGTGGCAACCCCAAGCCATGGAGTATGGGACATGAGAGGGAAGCAGTTTCACACTGGTGTTGAGATCAAAATGTGGGCCATAGCTTGCTTTGCAACACAGAGACAATGCAGAGAAGAAATATTGAAGTAAGGCATGTCGTGGTTCAGGCTTTGAAGAAGCCATCTTAGTGAAAAACATGAATGTAGAACTTCTAATGAGCATTTGATCTGGTTTAATCATCAAAGATATTAGGGAGAGAATTCAGTCTGGTTTCCTTCCTTACTGGAAGCTACAGTCAAAACACTGTACCTGAGTACACTGGGGTTCTGGTCCTGGGATATTGCTGTGTTGTGTAGAGTTCCTTTTGGCATCTTGAATGAAGCGCTAAATATCTCTCAGCTCTTTTTTGTTACATTCTGACCTTTAAAGCTCTTTGGAGTCATCCTCATTTGAGTAGCGCAGTTCTGTCCCCTTCTGCTTTGGTTGTTGTGTGATGTTGTGGAAACTCAAAACACTTCTTACCTTTAGGGGTTTTACAGACCAGCTGCGCAAGATCTCCAAGGATGCAGGGATGCCCATCCAAGGCCAGCCCTGCTTCTGCAAATACGCCCAGGGTGCAGACAGCGTGGAGCCCATGTTCCGACACCTCAAGAACACCTATTCAGGGCTTCAGCTCATCATTGTCATCCTGCCAGGGAAGACACCAGTGTACGGTAAGGGAATACTTCTGTCTTTACCTTCTTGATCAAGTATTGTTCTGAGAAAATTGCTGCCCAGCAACGTTAGAGAGTTCTTCAGGATTAATCCTTGGACATTAGAAACCAATATTTTATGTCCAGAAATAAAATGAATTGGAAGCAGGTCGGTAAGTTGGAAATTGTTCTATATATATATTTAAATTATTGTGACTCAAGCTAAGCTCACAACAGAGCAATAATTTCAAAGGCACTCAAGTTGTATCCTAATGTTTGCTTCCCAGCGGAGGTGAAACGTGTGGGAGATACGCTCCTGGGAATGGCCACACAGTGCGTTCAAGTCAAGAACGTCATTAAAACATCTCCACAGACCCTATCAAATCTGTGCCTGAAGATTAATGTTAAACTTGGAGGAATCAACAACATCCTTGTACCTCATCAACGGTAGGACTTTGTGGAGACTGATTTGGGGCTTATTTTAACAGATGGGGTTACATTTGCTACTTAGCACCTAGAATTTAAGCATGGCAGTACCTCAGTGGTGCTTAGCCAACCTCCCAGTGCTAGTATAATCATCTTGTACAATGACAGCTTCTCCAAGAAGCTGTTTGTACTGTTCGTGTGTAGCTCTGTGGTGTTTCTCCACTAGAATCATGCATGTAGATGGCAGTGTATTGTGGAATGACTGCTGCGGTGGTGTTTTGAAGTTCATGTGTTGTGCACAGAGGCTTCATTGTCTAGGCTTGGCCAGAGGACCTGATTAGAAGGCTTCTCCGTGCAGCTTAGCTGAGAAACAAAACCCCACAGTGAGCAATAACCTTGCACCAACTGTTCACCTGCAGTTGTGACTTAGCCCTTTTTTCTTTTTGAAGACCTTCTGTGTTCCAGCAGCCAGTGATCTTTTTGGGAGCGGATGTCACTCACCCTCCTGCTGGAGATGGGAAGAAGCCTTCCATAGCTGCGGTAAGTTTGGTTCAGTTAGCATTGTTTTCTCATCTTAGGTCAAGGTTAGGGCAGTAAATGCAACTCATGGACTACAGCTATGTCAGATGTCTTCGGGGCTTCTGCCAGCTCTTTGTAGACATTTCCAGTGTTATTAAAGTCATGTCTTCAGAAGAACTCAGTACTGCAGACTTTGCTTACCTTGATTTAAAAACTAAAAAGCTAAAATGGCAGTTATGTTAAACAACGTACTTCTGCAGAGCTCTTCTAAAGGCAGCAGTGCAGCTTCATGGTGTTAGTTAATAACAGTGTTGAGTTTTTAAAGCAGGAAATTGTCATTAAAGGCCTGGTTTGGCAGGAGTGGTTTTGATAATTCTTACCCTTTGTGTGGGTACAGTTCAGGAGGTCAGGGTGGTGGTTGGATGTATGGTCAGTACCTTCCTGTTTTGTCCCCTTGGTGTTTTACTTGCCATTGATGGCAGACTCCGATTCTACAGATTCATTTTGAGGTGCTTAGAGGGTCAGTTTTATACCTGTTTTCAGAAAGCATTAAACCTGTGTCTACTAGAAGTTCCAGTTAAACATGTTACTGTGGTTGTTTAACATAAGTATCTTTTACTTGACAATCACTCTTCTTGGCTATTTTAATGGGTACAGACTTGGTCCTGAAGCCTTTCCTCATGTGATCTTCCCCTGAAGGTTGTAGGTAGTATGGATGCTCATCCAAGCCGGTACTGTGCCACAGTGAGAGTTCAGCGACCCCGGCAGGAGATCATCCAAGACCTAGCCTCCATGGTGAGAGAGCTCCTCATCCAGTTCTACAAGTCAACACGGTTCAAGCCCACACGTATCATCTTCTATAGGGACGGAGTCTCTGAAGGACAGTTTCGACAGGTGGGTTCATTTCGTATTTGAGTAGCTGTACTGTTGGAGTTGCTTACATTTACACAAAAGTACCACAAAATAATTGAGACTCGAGGAAAGTATTTCTTAAGCACGTTGGCTAAGAAAAGTTGCAGCTTCTTTCCTGCCTGGGAAGGTGAGGTCTTAGAACCTGGGAAAATGTGTTTCGAACCACTTCCTGAGATTATTAACTGTGGCAGAGTTGCACTTAGTGTTTACTGCAAACTGTTTGTTTGGTGTTGTGTATAGAAGACAATGGAAATAAAGCTTAAACTGTTCCATTCTTGTGTTTGCAGGTTTTGTATTACGAACTGCTAGCCATTAGAGAAGCCTGCATCAGTTTGGAGAAGGATTACCAGCCTGGAATAACCTATATTGTGGTGCAGAAGCGACATCATACACGGTTGTTCTGTGCTGACAGAACAGAAAGGGTAATCATTGCCCTCTCTCATAGTAGCCTTATGTGAAAAGCTTGATGTCAAGCACTTAAGCTGCTGGGGAAAGTATTAGCGTAGGCTTTTCTGAGCCTGAACGTCTTTGCATTCAGGGAAGGTGTTGAATGCATAAGCACAAAATGAGCCCAAAACTGAAAAATGGTTGACCGTCAATATGCTAAAAAAACAAACCACCCAAACCCCATAATCCCCCCCAGGCTCTGTCACAGTGCCCTCGTCTGACAGTAAACTGTGGCTAATGTGTGTGTGACAAACTAGAACCGAGTCTGCAGCAACTGTAAGAGGAGAAAATAGAAAAGGAAAAAAATCACTTTTCCTCCATGTGAGTCAGTCCAAACTCAGGGTGACAATTCTAAAGACAAATGTACGTGCAGTTCTGCCTTTCTGAGACTGGAGGTTCTAAAGGGCTTGAAGTGCAGTGTTCTGTGTTGAGATGGTAAGTGCCGCACAGCATCCGTGTCAGACGTCCCTGGCTGCTCTGTTGACGCACTGCAAACTGTACTGAGGCAGCTTATTCCTGGAAACCTCGTGTGGGTTGAATAGGAACTCATGCTTTTAATCACGGGGAGATGGATAAACAGTTGTTAGCTGTACTTCTTAACAAAACCTTTTCTCTAGGTTGGACGAAGTGGCAATATTCCAGCTGGAACAACTGTAGATACAGACATTACACATCCATACGAGTTTGATTTTTACCTTTGTAGCCATGCTGGAATACAGGTACAGTTGTTTCTTTGTAAATGAATGTGATTTTAGAGCATGTTTTTCTCTCTTTTGTGACACTTGTGTCTACGGACCCTTATTTAGTAGGGAAATGTTATCTAGCTCAGTTTTATCTGAGCTATCATAGTACTTTTATGATTTATAGCCATAATGAAATTAACATTGAATCAAGTTTTCATTTGAAAGACTGAAGGCAGTGTTTATTTGCTGACTAAATGCACACTGGTGAATTACAGGCTGTGGAATTAAATCCAACAGTGCAGTGGTATTGCCAACAGTACAGTGGAGAGTCAATGACAAATTCTATTACGATGTGGCTTAAAAATGGACAAAAAAATCCCTAAGGAATTGTAAAGAGTTAAAAGCAGCAGTTATTTCTCTGGGAAATGTGTTTTGGTGAGAAACAGTTTTAATTGAAGGTAGTTAAGAGCTGGCATAATCATGGCTTATTCATGTTGGGAGCAGGTTTTAGTTGTTGAGGGTTATCTAGAAGGCATGTGTTTTTTTTCCAGGCAAGGATAATTGGGATAACATAATCATGTAGATATTAAACTTCTTATTCACCTCTATAAACACATTTAGGACTGACCCAACTGTATTTTCTCTGGCTGCTGTTACATAGGCATTCAGTCTCGATAGTGTGGCCCTTTCTGAACTTAAACATCTGACTTGATTGAATGGAAAAGCCAGACAAGTGAATTGATGTTCCCTTCTCCTTAGGGTACCAGCCGTCCCTCGCACTATCATGTCTTGTGGGATGATAACTGTTTCACTGCAGATGAGCTCCAGCTGCTGACTTACCAGCTCTGCCACACATATGTGCGCTGTACACGATCAGTTTCTATACCTGCACCAGCGTATTATGCTCACCTGGTAGCATTCAGAGCGCGATACCATCTCGTGGACAAAGAACATGACAGGTAAATGGAAACACGTGCTGGACGTTTTGTCCCTGTTGGTCTTTGCTCCATTGTCAGGCATAATGCCATCTGACTACAGGTAATTACTGCTTGTTTTGCAGTCAATTTTCGTTACCTCAAGGACTAATCTTAAGATACTCATTTCCTGACAGCTGCTGCTCAGGGTGAAACAAGAGTGGGTTGGTGGATTCAACTGAAAAACACTTAGAATAAAAGAGTGAACTTTAGTTTAATGAAGAATTCGGTTATTACTTTAATGTGGTCTGAGGGAACAAGCCACGCATCTGGGGGGTTTTTTTGCTCTATAATTTGAGTACGTATGAATGAAGCAAATGTTAAGTGCCTTCCGCTTACCTACCTCCTCTTTGTACAGCAGAAGTGTTTTATAAGCTTCAAACCATCAGAATGTTTGTAATAGGCTTATTTTTAGATGAACAACCAGAGCAGCTGAGGTAAAGGGGTATGTCAAAAGCCTTGGGGTTGCTGCCTGAATAAAGCGGCCTTCGCTCAGTATCCAGTTCTGTGACTTACTGCCACATTGCTCACCTAAAGCAGAGGTGTGAAGGCAGCTTTTTGATCCGAATTAATGCGATTTGCTGCTTCTCTTTGTCTCGTTCTGTGGCAGTGCTGAAGGAAGCCATGTTTCAGGACAAAGCAATGGGAGAGACCCGCAGGCCCTCGCGAAGGCTGTACAGATTCACCAAGACACCTTACGCACGATGTACTTCGCTTAAATCAGTAGATGGGGAGCATACTCGCTGAAAGGAAGAACTGAACAATTAAGCCACATACAATGTATGTTTCCAGTGGGGTTGGTTTAGGGGGTGTGCCTCCGATCGTGCTGAAGTTGATGCTGTGCAGGGGTGAGAGGCTAAACCCTTAAATTGACGCAAGGAAGATTGTTTACTTCATTGAGGAACACAGCACTATTATGCAATATGAAACCAGCCAACTGCTTTTTTGGTGCGGGCTCCCGTAGGCAGCACCACTGTCATGTTTTAGTTTCGTTTCTTTTTTGACTCTCTTGTAGTTTAACCCTCTTAAAATGCCTTTACCTCAAGTTGCTCGGCAGCACAACTGCAAAAAAAAAGAGAATAGTGAGAAAATTGATGGTGTCATTTAAAAAAGCAAAGCACCTCTCGAGGAACAATCACAAGGATTGTTTGGGGAGTGTGCAAAACCCTCCCCAAACCACGAGGTTTGTGCCCCCACTGCATTGAGGAGTCTTTCAGTATTGCCATTAAGCGTTCGAATGTCAACATATCCAAGTACATTTGAATGTACATCACTAATTAGAAACCACTGGTTGGGGGGAAGATGTTTTGCACACTAACCCACTAAATTGAACACAGTTTAGCCAACTGCTGCCTCTGTGTCTTTCTTCACAGCTTTGGAGTTCTCAGCTCCAATGGTTCCCTTTCTAAAAGCAAACAAAGAAGCTAGTGGTATTATGTGCAGGCAGTAGTGATCCAAACTCATCTTGCTCCCTGGTGAATTTACTAAAGCTGCTGTTTTACCTAGTCCAAAAGTTTCAATTCTTTCCTATCTGGCAAGTCAAATGTGGTGAATCTTCACGTGCGACCCAGTGTCCCACCGGTGTCCCAGCTTTGCTGGGATGGCATCTATGAAACACCAGAACTGAAACTTTAGAGTTGAGGTCTTTTTGGGATAATAAAAAACTAGTTTTACTTGCTGCCTCTCACACCTTAATGTGATTTCATATGTATGTGTTTTTGAAGTTTAGCTTCCTTTTGTTTCTTTTGTATTTATTAGAGTAATAATAATGCTTTAATTTAATGACAGAACATATGGTCAACATCAACTTTTATTTTTTAGAAAGGTAACCATGTTTATTTTGAAAAGAAACTGACAACTTGTTTTGCTATCTTTTAGTGCAATAAGCGTTCTAAAGGAAAACCGTGTCCATTGAGCTGTGCTAAAGCAGTGTTTGTACCACTAACTGTGGAAGAATGGACACCTCCATGATTTTAAAAGGACAAAGTAAAAGCCTTAATTTTGAAAGGAAAGTTTTATAGTCAGAAGGAATCTTGCATTTTCCTTTTTTAAATCAAACAAATAGTGAAGACGCTTCTAGAACTCTGCGAGCTTTATTGTCACTGCAGGATTTTGATTTAACAAAGGAATTGGCCTTATTTTTGGCTTTGAAATGTGGAGGATATTTGAATTAAATGGAAAGAGTTTTTTATTAAGCTCTAAGTTTTTACATGCATAGTTAAATCTCTTTGACATCAGTGAAATGTCTGGAATTAATCAAAGTTTTTAGGCTTTTTTCCTCTTTGATAATGACTTTCCTTTTAAAATTAAGTTTTTGGTAACTTCATTTCACTTTGCAAATAAAGAGGGCTGGGATAGTTCGAACAAGTTCAATCACTGAAATGTGAAACCAATTAACGGGACTCTTTCATTCCACTTTAAAGGTAACCCAATATTTAAGATGTCAGAGACAAGCATTTATTCAATGAGGGGACTGGGGAGTTTTGCACTTTGTAAACTCGTGAACTGCATTTTTGACTGTTTTTATTTGCACTGGTTCATAGTATATATACTGCAGATCCTTTGTATGGGCATTGCTGTTATCCCAGCCCTTCTGAACTCCACCTGCTCTCCACATGAAAACCAGGGGGTTGGTTTGAGTCGCTTCTCTCCTGTCATTCTCATGAAATCCACTGTTTGCCAATATACTGTATTTTGAGCCTAAAATCTGAGCCCATTTTGCTTCAACAGGCATGAATCTCCCTTTTTTTTCTGCCAGAAAGCAAAGTACTGTATTTTGTGCATTTGTATATTGTACTGAAGTATACGTAGTGCTGTTCACAACCCTGTCTGAAAGAGCTTTACTAAACAGTTAGTGTATATACATATTTTGTCTCCCAGTATCAAGGAGGTTCATGTCAAAAAAGGCTAACTTTGCAATGTTAAATTGCACTGGAAGAGCCGTGACAGTGGGCAGTTGGCTTGGGGAGCCTCAGAGAGAGGGCAGGACAGGATGAAGGGAGGCTCAGCAGACCGGGATGTGTCTGGGGATCCCTGGGGCCTGGGGAGCCATGTGCCTTCATCGGCTGCTCCCACAGACCCCAGCCATGCTCCTTGACCTCTTAATGCACTTGCCTTTCAGCACCTTCAGATGAACCTGCTGCAGGGAGGTTGTTGTGAGTAAAGAACTAGAGCGGGATGGTGTCTGAGGCCGTCTCTCAAACCTTTTCCCTCGTCTGTGACCTGACAGTTCTCGCACAGAAGCACTCGAGCTTATAGTTCCCTTGGGAAAAGGTTCAGGTCAGGCTTTTTACAGAAAATTCTTTTGAAATAGATGAGGTTTTTTAACAAACCCAAACATTTTACGGAGACTTCTTGTGCATTTCTGGCATTTAGGTGAAAATTCCTTTTTAAAGTAGTCTGTTCAAGCTCCTTTCAAAGACCCCGTCTGCTTCTCATCCTGCCCACACTCAGTGACTACCATTTGAGAAGCTCTTTGGCTTGCTGCTTTCACCAAAACCTAAATTAACAAAACGTCAGTGGGAAGGTGACCTGTCGAGCTAGTGCTTTACCTGGTTTTCATGTGAAGAGTATTTGGAAGTTTTAATCTCTCTTCTTGGTTTTGCAAATATCTACGTCAAGTGCCGATACTTATTTGTATTACAATATCAAGTTCCTGACGTTGTGAGGGCCACACATTTATGATGCTGTAGCTGCTATATTTATTTAAATGGAGATGGACAATTACTGCACTAAGGAATGAGGAGAATAAGCAAGGAATCAAGGTTAGTTAGAGATCTTGGTTTTGTTTTCAGAAGAGAATGGTGTGAAATATCAAGTGTAACAAAGGGTGCTGTCATTTTAACTGAGATTAAATAGCCAGATATTCTTCCTTTGTTTAAGAACATATATATTTTGATGTTTGCAGTTTGGGGGTGGGGGGGCGGGATAAATGGTACCTCATCTGTGGTGGCAGTTTCCAGTATATTTTCAGAGTATATGGATTTCTTTTATTTTTGTACCTGCTCTCCTTTAAAAAAAAGAAAAATAGAAAAAAAATTAATCTCAAAAGCTTATGTGCTGTTTGGGGAAATCTTGAGTGAGATTCCCAGATCCCCCCTCTGCCTGGGAGCTGTCTGTGTATGGTCCAAAGAGGGATGTGGATGAAGGCTGACAGCTCTCTACTTCCTTTGCAGACAGCCCGGCCTCGGGTTTATGCCAATCTAGACAAATGGTTCCTGTCTCCTAGGCTGCTGTACCAGTTACTGCAGGAGACCTCACTTGTACTTAACAAGTGCCACTAACTGCTCCTGTGATGGGAGCACGCACAAGGGGAAGGGGCAGCCTTTGGGCATCAGCCACACGAACCTGCCACGCTGGTACCATGCCAGCAGCCGGAACCGCTCCTGGGGCTGGTGTAGGGCTCTGTGACCTAGCAGAAAGCCAGCCAAAACCTGTGCTCTGGCAACTAGTAGATCCAGATTTGGAGAATAAAGTAGAGTGCTTTGTGGTCGAGGCGTTAAACTTGCAACATCTGCTATCACAGTGATTAACTCCACTCTAAGTAGCCTTTTTTTCCTTTGTAGGGCAATTCAGCTGTGGCCATTTGACTCAGGATCGCTGTATTACTGTTCAGTGTTGGAATCTGGTTAAGCATCAGGCAGTTGTTTTATAGGGTTCAGTCTGGCATCCTTTTGGATGTTTGTTTGGCCACAGAAATGGTTTTCGGGAGTAAAATGGGTTTCTGGAAGCTGTCAGTCAAATTATTTCAAGATGCTATTGGTCCTAAAGTACTTTCACTTCTCCGTGTATGAATATTTGTCCTATAAAATGCTCGGTGTGAGATTATGGATAGTCAACTTCTGTACGAATTCCAGCCACGAATACTGGTTTTCTACCAGTCTTGAAATCCACTGTGGAGAGATTCCAAGTTCAGCTTACACTTAAAAAAGCTTGAGGCCTTTTATTTTATATATGTACTTTCTTCATATCTTGTCCTCTTTCGATATTTTCCCTTTTGTGACCTGAGGGTTTAGAACCTTCCTCAAAGCACTTTTATAAGCAAGGAATCAAAAGCTCCTGTTATGTACGTTGAAGCTGTAAATTCAATTTTCAGAGAGCATTGTTTCTAGCTGGCCATCTCAGCGGCTGGTCACACCAGGCAGATGCTGTCCCTTTCCATGCTGTGGCATTTCGTGGCTGCTACTGGCAGGTTCATTGGATCTAGTGGGAAAAGTCTGTTAGGGTGTCAAAGGGAAAGAATCCTGTCTGTCTCTTCTACCCAAAGATGGTACTTTAGACCGATACTGAGCTCTAGGATATGATCTTTGTTTTGGCCCATGTTTGAATAAAGCTTCATTTAGCCAATTCACTCATTGTTTTTTTGTAAACCTGAAAAGATTGTGGTTAGAGCTTGAGCCTTTTGATGCTTTCTGCTAGTAGATTTTGTGCTGCCAGTAGTTGTGAGATGGGTACAGGATCCTACGTGTTACCTCCTTAGCAGAGTCTCAAGAATCCTGATTTCTATGACACTACAACAAAACCAAATTGTTGTCCCCAAGTAGGCAAAGGTGTATTTGGAGGGGAAGGAGTTTAAGAGAGAGGCTTGTGAGGGAAGATCCTGAAGCATGAGTTTTATAGAAACAAGGGTGTTGATGGAGAGATGCCGTCCTCGTGCCCTGGCCTTTTCCTGTCTTGTCTGAGGTACCCCCTCACCTAACACGGGTAGTTAACATAAGGTCCTTTTAGAACCAAGCAGTTCCACTGTTTAAAACTTGGAGTGATCTTTATTTTTTTTAAGCAAGACAGTCCTCAGAAAGTGCCTTTTTAGAAGACGGTGCTGTAGATTTTTATTTTCCAGTTGTACGTGGCTGAAAATTTAAGATAAATTATTGAAAATGCCAAGTGTTTGATAGTATCTTTCAGGTACTTTCAAGCATCAGCTTCTCTGAGTCAGGACCAAGAATAACCAGGAAAGTGTTTTCCTTTGGAGGGAGAGGCATTGAGGAGCGATCACCAAATTCAGCTGGTAGGCTAGGCTCGGGTTTGATTTGGTCAATGCAATTCACCTCTTCACACTGAGGGGATTTTGGGGGGAATGTAGGAGAAGCAGCAGCACGGGACTCTGGGCGATGTAATTAGCCCTGAAGGGGAATCCATAGCTACTGAAGGATGTCATCTCTTCGATGTAGCGTGCTCCCGAAGATGCAGACAAACTCAAAGCTGTCTCTGAAGACTTAAGAGATGGCCAGTCCTAAGCAAGCTTGCTTGGGTGGTTAAAGGAGTGGTGTGGCATGTATGGATGGGGCTGGGGGTTCTGATACACTGGGTGGGATGGCTTGGTGGGGTGGGCAGTGCTGCCCTGCTCAGGGCTTGGGTCCACGGTGAGTTTGGTGAGCATTCCTCCAGTCAGGAAATGTTGTAGACTAGACTATTAAACACTGCACCTCAGTAACCTTGTAATGCTGCATAAAGTAATAATAATAGCAAAGTTCTGCTTTGATTACACTGTAATGTGCTTGCACATGCCTGCAAAAAATACACACCTTTCATTTTTGTAACAGTCTTAACAGCAGTTATTAGACTTTTTTTTTTTTCTGATGAACCTTGTCCTTTACTGTGGTGTTCCTGTATATTTATTGGGAATCTGTGCAGCTCATAGGTCTGTGTGTCTGGTCTGTGTGTTGCTTTTAACACTTAGTTTTAGGTGGGAGAAGGTTGTGAATGTTTGGGGTTTCTTCTCCAAAGTCAGCTTTACTAGTCCTGTTTGAGAGGAGACAAACACCTTCATAGACAGAGTACTTCAGTTGGTACCTTGTTTCTTTAAAACAGAAATCACTTTATGTTCATTTTCTTACTGTTCATACAGTATTGGGCATTTCAGATGTGGAATAACTTGATGTCAGTCAGGATATGTTTGAATATCAGGAGCTTAAGCGCAAAACTCCCACTGTTAGTGCAAGTGGCATCTTGGCAGGAGTAAGTTCATGTCCAGACTATTTCTAGGAATTAGCAGAGCTTTTTGATATCTCTTTATTTGATTGATGAAATATCTGGGGGAGACATTCCCCAAGTGGGGCAGTGACCCACACCTCGGTGTTGAAAGGGATGCTCAGCACTCCCGCTACCCACCGAGACTACGGATCAAGTATTTTTGCTATGTAGATTTCTTCAGATTCAAGTTAGAGAAATGAACTGCTGTTTCTTGTAGCTTGTTACCAATCTTCTTGTCTTACTACAGTGCCCAATGCCACTTGGTATTTAAGCTTGCAATGATGTTAAATTATTTTGTATTCCTGATCTCTTAATGTTATTAGGCTAGGATTTAGAAAGCATCTTTTCAGTCTAAAGTCTGAGCCAAAACTCTGTCTTCTGTCCCTTTTAGTAGTAGGCGTTTTTATCTTTTAGACAAAAAGGGCCAAAAATCTTGCACCATCAGCTTGTTTGCAGCAATACTCTCTTCCCTTGCCTATCAACCAGTTTATTTTCTGTCTACATTTAGCTAACACCTGAAGCTGTTGAGATTTAGAAGGAAGTTGCTGCCTCTTCTTTCTACCAAAAGAAATGAAGTGGACTTTGCATCTGATGATGCTGGTTTCTGTTGGGCACAGATTTCCTCCTAGAAGTCTTGCTTTGGTAACGATGAACTGTAGCACCCATGGGTTTAATCACAGTGGAAATGCTCTGTATGTTTCTGTTGCAGCCATTGGAGGGTGCGTGGGGATTTAAGTGTCCCATTTAAATGCAAGCTAACAAACTGCTGAAGATGTAGATATTCTCTTAAAATACTTCAAATTTAAAAGGAAAAGCCAAACAACAAACCAAAAAGTCCCCAGTAACTTAGTTCACATGGATAGTTTTAACTCATCCTCCTTCCTGGCAACATTTGAGACTGAGGATTTGCTGTAATTGATGCTACTCACAATATATGGTGCTGGGATTAATCCTAAAGCTAAGCTGACTGAGCTGTATGTTTTGTGAAGAGAAATGGCAGTGGTGACTGTGCTGTTAAACCAAGAGTAAAAAGCTCTAAAAAGTGCAAGGAGGAGACTTGTCTCTGTATTGAAGAAGCTAGATATACTGCAAAAAACTCATGCTGCTAAAGCCTTGTGAACCTGTATCTTTGTACCCACAGTTTACCCTGGAAGACCTTACATGACTACTTCAAAAACTAAGGGGAAAAATGAGGGGAAAAGCATTTTGCTGTATTTGAGTGCCTGTTCACATCCTAAAAGGCCAGTGCTGAGAAGCAGGTGGCAGTGCCTGTAACAGCTGTATAACTAAATCAAACTGTGTTTTGTATCTCATCCTTGATACTACCTTACCTGGTTTGAAGGAGACACAGGTTCCAGGAGATTGGTGCTATTTGAAACAGCAGAGCTGAGGGGTTTGTGAGCAGTATCTGACCCCTCCTGACAACACATGCTCCAATAGATTTCTGGTTCTGAAGTGTGCCTGGCTACCAAGAAAAACAGCAGCAGGCAGTTGTAGAGTTAATTTTGCTGTTGCACTACAGTTGCTTTGCTTTTCCTCAGCTCTTACCTACCTCCCTGTTCCCTTAGGCAGGATACTCTCCCTCACTGCCTGTGTAGAATTAGCCATGTGGAGGATGCAGTGGCTGTGTGGAAGGTGAATCAGTTCTGAATGTGGGAGAGGCGTAATAGCGATGAAAGCAACTGCCGGTAGAAATAAAGGACTGGGTAGGAGTTGGGTGGATGTCACGATTTTCCCACTTCAGGGAAGTCAATGGGAACATCAGACATGAGCTGAGGTGTCCTGATCTGTTGGTGTCAGACTTGAGCTCACCGAGAGCAAGCATGTGCCTTTTTCTGATCAAGAACAGAACTGGGAAAACTTGTGTTTGCATTGGTAGTATGATTGGTATTATTCTTGAACTGGTTTTAAAGCTTGAAGTCCTTGGTCAGAATGGAGTTGTGTTTGTGTTGAATTAATTAATCAGAGTGAGCCCTGAATTATTTATGAATTAGAACTACCCAGAGAGGAGAAGCCTTTAAAAGAAGTGGCTTCTGGAGAGTAATGTCATCCAATAAACCTAATTCCTGGTAGACTTGCAATTCATGTTTCTCTGTCTAATGAGAATCATTAATTCTGCCTTCATCTGAATGCTGCCTGTCCAGTAATGTCTTCACTCTTTACCATGCTCCTGCAGCTTTCCATATGCGCCATTGCTTCTCCACCATTCCCCTTTGATAGCTGTAAGGACAAGAAGAATGTTGTACAGGGAATGACAGGGAGGGGAGGTCTGACTAAGTGTGAGAATGTGGAGGTGAGGATTAAACATCATCCCTCAGGAACCAGTTTTGCCAGCAGCTGAGGGTAGTGGTGTCTGTGTAGAAAACTGTGTGGTCTCTGGGGTATGGACGGGGTCAGCAGTGGTACGAGGGCAGAAAAGATCCCCCATCCTCTGATACCGAGGTACTAAGAGAGGAAAGGCTGTTACAGACTGTGTGCTGTGCTAAAGTGAGCACCTCTGTCCTTAGATGCTACTTTGGACTTAAAGCTGCTAAAAAAAGTGGATTTTTCAGACCAAAATGGAAGAGCTTTTCAAATAGGTTGGTTTTGATACAGGTTTGAGATATTGAGGAGCTGTCTGGGCAGAACTCTGGTCTCAGTGCTGGCTCTGGAATGGTTTCTGTCCCTGACCTCGGCTAAACCACCCTGCCTCCCTTTTCACCCTATCTAGAACATATTTGTGAGGATTCACATGGCCTTATGAGAGCTGGCTGTTAATGTTCTGAGGATGAACCACAATGTGGAAGTGCTATCATCTCTACAAAGCTGAGCACCTTCTTGCATCTTCAGTGAAGACTGTTCTATTCAGAGCCCATCTCTGATTTGAGGATGGGCTCTTCACTTAATCTCACTGCAGCTCTGTTGAGGAAGGCTGTTGGGTTTGGTCCCATGTTTTCCTGTTGCTTTCCTTTAAGGAAATCCATTTGTTGCAAAGCAGACTGTCAGAGAGAAAATTTGTTTAAATGAAAGTTGGGCTTTTTTTCCATTGCTGAGAATTATGTAAGTCTTTCAAACACATTTGAAAGTTGGAAAATTAATACCTACTGTAATACTACCTAGCAACACAGAAAAATATATGTTGAGATCAGGGCTGTGCAAGCCCATAAATCATAGGTCCACAACCCATCCAGATGTGCAAAAAAAAAGCTATTAAAATAGTAACTACTAAACTTTCATTATGCTTACACTTGGAAATCTCTTAAATAGATTTAAAACCACTTTCTTTGATAGAAAATCCATGTCTTGCTTGTTAGTGCTCACTCAGACATAATAGCAGAGTAATACCCACTGGAGCAATGCTAAATGTAAAGAACCTGTTGGTTTGGGAACCTGCTGGTGAGCCAGCAAAGTGGAAACTTGAGTAGTGGTGAGGCAGCAAACCTCAGCAAGAGGAAGATTGCTGGAGATGAAGTTTGTCCTCTGGCAATCTGGCAGTGAAGAATGGCTTCTTTTGGATACTCGGTTTTGTACATCGCTTTCCTCCTGTGGTTATAGGGTTCTTTTAGTTTTCTTTGGATTTGATTTCTATCCTTCAGTAAAATGTTGTCGTTTCTGCAGTTTTCAGTGTTGAATCTAGCCTTGAGACAACTTAATGTTGTTCTCTTGTAGAAAAACCTGCTTCTAGAAAGTTGCATTTGGTGTCTGTTTTGCAGGCAGTTTGGAAAAGCTAACCTCAGCATGGCAATAAAGTTGGTAGAACAAGTTTTTGGTCTGAAATGTTGATTTTACAGGCTCATTGCCCAGCTCCTACTGCCACAACCAGCAACTGGCATGAGAACCTGCCTTTCACAGCTTAGGGGATGCGCTTTGGGCTCACAGGGTACACAGACCCTCCTGTTACAGCCTCCTTTTCTTCACTTGGTGTAAGCAGTTCACTTTCCCCAGCTACCCTGTTGGTGGATTGAGTGTTATCATGGGGAAAACCAAGGTTGTTTGGGGGAAAACTGGGCTGTTTATGGCCTGGAGATGTCTGAGCATAGATAAAAACATTGTCTATCAGCAGGTGTTACCTTAAAGCTTTCACAGTAATTGGTAGCATTCGGTTGTGAGCCAGTATGGGTATTAAAGTTTCTTCAGGAGAAGGTGGCATAGTGTGTGCCATAACCATTGCGAGTGATGGAGCTGTGTGTGTTTAGGAGACTGCTGGAAGCAATGTCGTGCATATAAATTTTGCATATTTAATACCATATGTTTGAATTAGAAATATTGTGCTGTTTGGGATTCCTTTTCAGAGTAAAATTCCAATAAACCAGTCTGGTGAATTGAGATTCCCTGATTCCCTTCTATGTGTCTTGCTCTTAATGATATGCTGGTAACTGCTCCCTCGTTTTGGTGTTAACCATTGCTTATGAAGCAGGAACTTGACTATGTTCCCACCATGAAGGTCCTGGGGGGGGATTTGAAGCAAAAGGGAATTGTTTCAAGACTGAAGTAGAGCTGTGACTTGAGACATTGCACAAAGAGATTGTAACCGGACGGCAAACAAACTGGTAAAAGCCTTTATTTTTACTTACCCATCTCGACCATGTGTGCCTATTTGTATTGCGGATGTGGGCTGCAGCCGTGTGGGGTGGGAGGGATCCGTGCTCCGGTGTGTCCTGAGCTGTCCTCGTTGAGCGGAAGCTCCTCTGCCCCTTCTCCCTTTCCAGACGAATTGTTCATGCCAAATTTTCTACCTGTTGCAAGCTGCTTCCTTTCCAGCACAGTAAAACGTCAACTTCTGTCACTGTTCCTTCCCTCCCATAGGCATCTGTAACCTCTGTACGACTGTGAGTAGTACACACAGCGGTCCTCAGATCTCTGCTGGCTTTAGATACCATCGACTTGGGTGTATTGTAAACGAACCGTATTCATTTGAAAAATAAACTTTTTTTTTTGAAATGCATATATGATGTTTTAATTATGTTTTTTTTTATATGCTCGCATCGCATCGATTGATGCGGGGTGCATGGAGGTGCAGGCGCTGGCCTGTGCTGGGTGGGAGCGGGAGGGAAGTGCTGTGCATCTCTGCCGTTGAATGGCTTTATTTTCTTACTTTGATTTGATTTAATGCCATGGAATTGGTTTAAAACCAAGGAATCACTTGTGCAAGTGCCGGGATCAGTGGTTTTAACCCTCCTGCTGTCCATCAAGCCAGAGCTGTGCTCTGTGCTGGTCACTCCATGCGAGGCCAGGACACCCCTCGCCCCATCCCCTGGGTTACGTATTGATTTTTAAAGTAATATTGATGATAATGACCGTTTTCGGTGGTGTTTTACCTCAGTTTGCAGCGTTCCCGTCCCCGCCCCGTCCCGGCTCTGCGGCCCAGGAGCCCTGAGGGGAGGGCGGGGGAGTCCCGGACGCGCTACCTAGCAACGGGGCCGCGCTACCGGCAACGGGGCCACGCTACCGGCAACGGGGCCGCGCTAACGGCAACGGGCCCGGCGGCCGCGAGCGGAGCAGGCCCCGACCGGCTGTGAGGAGACCGGTGAGGGAGCAGGACCGGCCGTGAAGAGACCGGTGAGGGAACTGGAGCAGGCCCAGGACCGGCCATGAGGAGACCGGTGGGGGAGTGGGAGTGGGAGCGGGCCCCGACCGGCCATGAGGAGACCGGTGAGGGAATGAGAGCGGCCGTGAGGAGACCGGTGAGGGAACTGGAGCAGGCCCAGGACCGGCTATGAGGAGATAGGGAGCGGGGCTGGGGCCTGGCAGTGGGGAGACCGGTGAGGGAGCGGGACCAGGACCAGCCATGAGGAGACCAGTGAGGGAGCGGGACCAGGACCGGCCATGAGGAGACCGGTGAGGGAGCGGGACCAGGACCGGCCATGAGGAGACCAGTGAGGGAGCGGGACCAGGACCGGCCATGAGGAGACCGGTGAGGGAGCGGGACCAGGACCGGCCATGAGGAGACCAGTGAGGGAGCGGGACCAGGACCGGCCATGAGGAGACCGGTGAGGGAGCGGGACCAGGACCGGCCATGAGGAGACCAGTGAGGGAGCGGGACCAGGACCGGCCATGAGGAGACCGGTGAGGGAGCGGGACCAGGACCGG
>JASSUY010039085.1:0-13265 GCA_032466535.1 Forpus xanthops | reverse complement strand
GCACAGTTTATTCAGCAATGCTGCACTTGGTTGTCAGAATACCGTGCATTACTGAATTTAGACAGACACACTGATGGCTGATCAATACACTTGAACTTTATTAGGAAGTTCAATGGTAAAAGAGTAAAAAAGTAAGAGTATGTTACTGCTAATTTACTGTCTTACCCATAATCTATCTAGTCAACATAGCATTTCTCCGTCTTTCCTTTAACTTGTCTCTCATTTTACTTTAATGTTTTATATTGCCTAAGTATTGCTCATTGTTTTCCCTGTAGAAGTAAACTGCAAATCATTTTACACTTTCCAAGCACCCTGAGTTTTCAACAGACACACACCTTTTTATTCACTCTTCTCCAAAAAACCCTACAGAATTAGTGCAAGCCACTTAGCAGCTCCTAAGTCTCAAATATCAAGCAGAGCTTTCCTATTTGTTATAACACTGCATTAATTCAGGAATAACTCATTCAAATAACCAGCTTTTAAAATTAACCTAAAGGTCTTAGTGGCTTCTATATTTTATTACTGTTTCTTAGTGCTACATAGTACCCTCGAAACTCCATTCCCCTTTACAAGTACCAGAAAAGTGAAGATAAACATCAATTTTCCTTGGTGGCAGAGGCCACCCCTGTTTTGTTGCCAGATCTAGCATCAAACTCTTTATTGTACTGGTATAATGTTTGTGAAATTATACTATTACCAGACCAGTGGAACAACATGGACAAGATACAAGTACCAATAGTCAAATGCTTAAATATCTCGAAATGCAAATCTATCTTTCAAAGCCTTGATTGATACTGTATCAAGTAGCTTCTAAGACCAGCTACACAAAAAAAAAAAAACCTACCTTTCATGACAATTAGCTGTCTCAAAATATGTTTTGCTTTAAAAGGTAAAGTTAATCCATTTTTATGCAATTGGAATACTTTTTGAAACCAACATCACCCACCTAAACCATTTCAAAACAGTTTTTTACATCCCCTGCCCCCTCATTGCATACTTTTATTGAAACTATGCAGTTACTATTCTCTACCTAGTCCAAAGTTCAGTTTTCCTTACCTTTATAACTCTGCCAATGCTCTGTTTCCAAAGTTGCTTTCTTCCAGCTCTAAACATTGTACTATTTGATACAAGCATCCAGTACTTTTTTCAGCAATAAGCCTTAAACCATGGCTTTTCTTTTCATTATTTTGTGCTCTCCCCTCAACCTTTTGTTCTTATTTTTTTCATTTCTCATCTGTAGGACCACCAAAATAACCCTGAGAAAATAGAGGAAGGCCCTAAAAGTCAACAACTATTAACCTTAGCTCTGTATTTAAAACTCAGTTCTAACATGCATTTAAATTACTTGAAAATTAAATTGGACTTCTTTAGAAACTAGGTCTCTAACCATCGCAGTTTACTGCCTATAGATTAGGAGTTGTAAATTACTGCTACCAAGCACAGTGTTGTTAAGGTGATATTGTTTATATGCAAACACCACTCAATACAATTCATCATGTTGAAGGGCAACATAACCATTTGCAAAAGTCAATTTTATAACTGCTTATCTGATTTGTGTTTAGTCTTCTTGAGCAATCCTCCTGTCAATAGAAGTCTTTTTCATTATAACAGATGACTGTTTAAATATATAGCAATAATATTCAAGTAGCTTTCAGATAGCTTTTACCTACTAAATTACCAAGTTTTCCGCTCATATTTTTATGCCAGCACACTCAGTCTCAGTTATCTTTCAGATACACAATGGTTACTTAATACTGTTGTTTTTGTGTTTTCTTCACAGCAAGGAATGCGGAGATTTTTCTTCTTAAAATAGGCTTATTTTTTTCCACTTCAGTGACAGAATCTAATCTGATGTCCTCTTAAAATGCCAAGAAAAGCAAATTAATGATCCAATATTAGGGACAAGAAAAACAAGATGGTTTACAGCTATTTCAAGCTTAATATGCCCCTAAATATTTTTGCTTCCACTCATACCAATGTGAATCATGTCTAAAATCACTTGACAACCTCAATGTTGATAAAAATTTCATGAGTAAAAACCATTATCCCCACATTATCTAATTTTTCCATACAATTTTCCCCATCTACTATAGTCAAATCTGATTGTGTATACATTTGAAAGACAAAGACTGAAAAAAATTGCATTTAGTGTAGAAGTAAACACCCATAGCTTTTTCTGAACCCTAAAACCTGCTATTAAATATTACACATACAGTTAATTCGTGGACATATTCAGAACACAGAGAAATTATTTACTAGCCTAGACATCTAGTGCAATCCTCTAGTCCTTCATGGGATCCTGCCTAGCAGGTCCCTGAGGAAGTAAAAAATCTGCTGGTCTGAGGTCTAAGTCTGTGACACTACCGGTTGTCTTGCTCACTTCACTCAGGGTTTTTAAACTCCACAGCCACATTATTGCTGAAGTCAAGGATTCACCCAATATCCCTATCTACAACTGATTCTTTCTTACCTGTGAGTGGCAAGCCCAGTAGAGCTGTCAGGTTATTAATCATCTGTGAAAAGAAATAGCCTTCAACAAACTCCAGAAATCTCAGTCATTTAAGTAACTTGGAATGTGGAATTTCACATGAAGTCAGAGGCTGGCAAAATTAAAATTACTGGGAATCATAATAGGGAATACTCTAATATGTGAAGTAGACCCATATATGTGTTACTATCAAATAATCACAAATCATTAACTTACACAGAAAGCCTCTTTACAGCTGTAATACGTATTCAGTCAGTTCTCAGCAAGAACCTTTTAAATAGACTGCATTTACAGTGCTAGATGATATACTGATCTTGCTTAGAGACATGGAAAGAAACTTCCTGTGGTCTTCCAAGTCATTATGTGTTAAAAAAAGAAAACTGAAAATAATGAAGTGGTTGAGACAGTAGTTTACTGCCATTGTCAGGTCACTGCTGCTCTCCAGTGAGCAGCCGGACTTCCAGCAAAGCTGATTTAGCACACCATTAATAAAGCAAACCCAGAAGGCTAAGCAGCAGCCTTCTGGTCAGCAACCATATGAAAGATGTCACCTGCATTGCTTCTTTGCCTTACTAGTCACAAAAACAAATAACACTCAGGCTTAAGTTTGGCATAACTGGTAACTGCTGAAGTGGCTATAAAAATAGCACTTTAGGAATTTTCTTTACATCCACAAGAGCATTAGTTTGAATAGTGCATCATGGCTATGCAAATAGGTCAAATAATCCAGGCTCATTTTAAAGATTTTTGAAGAGAACAGTTCCTGATGAGGGAAGGTCATGTAATCAATAACTTAACAAGGACTACTTGTTTTATCACATTATTAGATTTAACGCATCACAGAATCACAGAATGGTTGAGGCTGCAAGGGACCACTAGAGATCATCTAGTTGAACCTCCCTGCTCAAGCAGGGTCACCTAGAGCACATTGTTAAGGATTGTATCCACACGGCTTTTGTGTATCTCCAGGGAAGGAGACTCCACAAACTCTCTGGGCAACCTATTACAACTCTAAGTCACCCCCACAGTGAAGAACTTACTTATTTTCAGGTGGAGCTTCCTATGGTTTTGTTTCCACCCATTGCCTCTCATGCTACCATCTGGCTTCACCAAGATGGCTGGCTGCATCATCTTGATACTCTCCCTTCACATACTTATATACTTTGATTTGATCTCCCCTTGTTTAGGCTGAACAGACCAGCTCCCTTAGCCTTTCCTCACAGGAGAGGTGCTCCAGGTCCTCAATCATTCTAGTAGTCCTTCACTACACTTGATCCAGGAGCTTCATGTCTCTCTTGTACTGGGGAGCCCAGAACTGGGCACAGTACTCCAGGTGGGGCTTCACAGGAGCTAATTAAAGAGGGAGGATTAACTCCCTCACCTGCTGGCAATGCTCTTCTGAACACAGCCCAGGATACCATTGGTCTTCTTGGCCACAAGGGCATACTGCTGGCTCATGGACAACTCCTTGTCCACCAGGACCCCCAGGTCCTTCTCCATAGAGCTACTTTCCAGCAGGTCAGCCCCCAGCCTGTACCAGTGCATGGGGTTATTCCTCCCCAAAGGCAGGACCCTGCACTTGCCTTTGCTGAACTTCATTAGGCCCTCTCTGCCCATCTCTCCATCCTGTCTAGATGCTTCTGAATGACAGCACAGCACTCTGGGATATTAGCCACTTCTCCCAGTTCTCTATCATTAGCAAAGACTTAGAAAAACATTATCATTTGAAAGAAGTTTTCTTGCAGTTTTAATCTGCTTCAAAACAAAAACACAAAGAAAACCCTGCTCTTTTACCCTTTATTTTATTTGATCCATAATCCAATCTGTGATTTTAACACCACAGATGGTCCAGGAGTCTAAGATCCATGGTGAAGTTGCATTCTTTTAATAATGTAATACATACATGAAGGAGGATATGCAATCTTGAGTTACAACTCAGCATTGTCAGATTAATATTAGCCTGTCATGTGTCTCTGGACACCCTTAACTATATTCATCTCCCTACAAACCAGTAAAACAGATTTGGGGTAAATCACCATTATGCAGATCAGTAAAAAAAACATGAAGAACAGATACAATTGCGTCAGAGGGAAGCTTTTTAGGTTAAAATATTAAGTAGCAATATTATTTTAGGAATTATGAAAGTTCATTACACAATGTCAAAAGATTTTTAATAGCATTACACTGCACAGCTTCAAGCCACAGTATCTTTTACTATGGGTAATTACAGGTAGTAGCAAGCTACCATCTAGTGGGTAAAAGCTGAAAGACTGCATTACTTTTATGATGGGTTTGACGAGACTAGTCTATATAAAAGTTGGCAACTGAAATTGGCCGTTACAGAGATGATCACTCACACATCTCAAATGAGAATACACACTGAATAGAAGTGGAGGAAATTAAAGAGAAGCATATCCTACTCTGCTGTAGTCTCTTCATACAACTGCAATGATAACAATCAAAGCTATTTTTCTCTGTCACTGCAGAAGTCCACTGCAGTCTATGTCAAAAAAGCAGATTCGGCAAGTCTTGGATTAAAGTTAGGAAAACCTAACAAACATTTGGTACACATATGTATGTATACATGCACACACCAGCCATTCCTACAAAGTAGCTCACAGATTCCTATACAACACTGTTGCATAGTGACAACATTACAGATTAGTGACATTACATTATAGTGACAACATTACATTATAGTGACAATATATAGAGACAACACTGTGATACCACTTGCAACGAAAGTGTAAATGACAGTATTCAGTAGCTGCTGTCTAGCATTAAACAATTAAAAGATTCTCTTTGCAAGCTGTTGCATGGCAAACAAAATATCACTGTAATAACAGTTCATGGACTAATTAATTTTTTTCTCATTTAATCTTAGAAGTAAATGTGTTTTTTTCTCCCTGCAGGCCCCACCAGGAAGCCCTTATTAACTTGGCAGCATATTTTTTAGTTCAGTATTTTTAAGATTAAATCAAGATTGCTTAATAACAAGTCACGCATCCTAAAAGTGAGCTCTAAACTCAGATTCGTACTCACACAGCTCCATATATTTTTCATTAATTGGTGGTAATTTACACCTCAAAAGTTCAAGGATCAGATTTTCAGCGATTTCCCTGGTGTGTTTGGCTTTTTCCTTAGGCAAATGCTTAGCCCATCTTAGAATCATTGTCTCATCAGTCAGCAAGGAAGGCTAAGAGTCTCTTTATTTTCCATATTGTCAAATGGGAGTATCTCCCAGGTTAAACTGTATGTTAACTCAAAGCTTAACCAGAGTGGTCATGAAATTTAAGCTCTTCTTTAGCTCCAGCTACAAACAAAATCTTTCCATGATTATTATTACCACTTCCTTTAGAAAGAAAACATCAAGCCTCCTATGGCCATGTATCTCTACATATCAGTAGATAAATATTAGTCAAAACATTAATTTACTTGAAAACGGTTGCATCCCTGCGAGACCTAAATTATAATACAGCTTAACTTCCTTTCCAGTTGCCTATGGACTGTTTTAGAGTTTCAAATTGCAGTTAAGTCTCCGGTCCAAGGAAAAAAAAAAAAGGAAAGAAAGAACTCTTGCAGTTTCATGCAAGAAGTCCAAGCCACCTGCTTACTAAAATACTGCACAGCAGGTATTCTACCACTTCAAAGATTTTCGCACTGCCCTGAATTCACAATGGGCAAGTTAACGGTGCCTCTGGATCACTATGTAAACTTGTTCACAGTGAAAATACAGTTGACATTTCTTTTGATCCCTACGGAAATGATTTACTTACCTGTTTTACAAAAGGCCTAATATTATGTCTATTTTGAGTTTAAGCAGTCATGTCCACACAGCTGGGTAGCTAGTACTATCAGAACACCAGACCCAAACAGCAGCACTGAAAGCCTGACAGGCATCAAATACCATGTTTGATAACAAAGTGAGGCTTGTGCTCTGATCTGCAACCCTAACTATCTATGATTCTATGACTGCAACTAATCTGTTAATTCAGGATTCTAAGCCACATTATTTTACTGCCTCAGTGGGTCACAGTTGTATCTTATTAGTAACCATCTACAGATTTACTTTTCCTCCCTAAGTGTCATTCTTGATAAAAACAAAGCACCTGGTTCCACCTTGCTCTTTGCTATCTACACAGCTACAGGAATCTGCTGAACCAGAATTCTGCAATTGGGCAGAAGTAACCAACACAGAAACTTCTCAAATAGTGACTTATGAAGCTTGCCAGCAATAACAACAGGGGTCAGAAGTCCTGGAATAGATAATACTAAAAGTGTAGGGAATATGTTTCCTGTCTTGATTGTTCTGAACGACTTTTCCCATCTACATGAAGACATTTATACATTCCATTTCAAAACCATCTGAAGATTACTTTTAATAAGGTGATCTCCAGTAATTAGCTAGCTGTAAAAAGGCTGTATATTCACATGTACATTTTTATAGCATTTTGAGCGCTTTCACTTTACACTCCAGTACTGAGACTTTGTCCATTTGCATTAGATAGAAATCTTTCAGAGATACTTTTCTGTAGCTCGATGGACCTCTTAATGGAATAAGGAGCAATCTGTTAATTCACTACAAACACGTTAGCCGTAAGTCTGATTATGTCACCTCTCAGAGTAAATCTTCTGTATTTAACATATTCATTTTTACGTTGAAAATATAGTTTTGCTCAAGAGAGCAAAGCTTCCAAAAGTTAAGGCAAATATATCTGTGTCAGGAGGAATTTAATACCTCTTAATACCATACAATTCTCTGGGTATCCCAGAAACACAACAGCATGTGAGCCAAGCTGTTATTTCCCAGAAGTGCTGGCATTACCCTGCCCTGTTTTGTTGTGTAGTTAAACTGGACAAGCTGCAGCCTTTCAGCAGTCCAACTGCATGGAGCCAGAAAGCAAGCAGCACTGTCCCCTGCCTCACTGTTCAACCCTAAATCCTCACCTCAACACCTTTCTGGTATTTTAAATGCCTACTCGGAAACCTAGGAACGGTTATTTGCCAATAATCAAGCACTTCACATAAGCTTGGTGTTACAATAAGTATAGATTTCAAATTTCAGTATTAAATAAACAAATACTGAAACCATTTAGCTCCACAAAAATGGCAATAATGCAAAGTTTAAGTTATCCTGGGCTTCCAGGCCACACATGGGCAGCTAGGTCATGCCTACACAGCATACGTTCCTATTGCATCAAAGAGGAATTTACTCCTTGGCAATAAATGAGACCTTTCTGGAAGAAGCAGCACCACAACTACTGCCTGCAGAGACACATGACAGAAAGCAGGAATTGTTGCTGAGCAACAGGAGCTGTTTCTTCAGCTTTCCATCTCTCCTGCATGTTCAGAGTGGAGATGCAGGACGCCCTGTAGCTGCCAACTTTATTAAACCTCTTTCTCCTTCTGTGGTACATTATTATTTGTCATGAAGTGTTATTATTCTTGATGGGTTTGGAATACAACACAAGGTCTGATCTAGATTGAAGAGATCTTCCTAATCGTAAATATTCTGCATATTAATTGCCATGATGAGCTAATCCTTCATTACCACAGTTCTATCTTAATAGAAATAGGAAGCATTTCCTGCACCTTGTAAGCAAATATATTATTTGGCTATAGAAAACAAATCAGTAGGGACCAGTGACATTCTTTTAACCAATCACAGCTTGCTTGTGCCTAAGAAAAGCCCTTCTTCCCCACCTAAACATTTGACATCATGCTTTGTCCAAATACATATATCAAATGCAATCCATATTATATATTGCTCTACCATCACTATATTCCAAGCAAGACAGCATATTTGACTTTTTGTTTTCTTTTGATTAGAAATGCCTGTCAGAAAATTAAAGAAGTCTACCCATGGTTCTTATGCCAACGCATTGGTTCCTCCTTCTATTGCTGCATACTCCTCTAACTTCTTATTGTACCCTCCTAGCAATGGAAACAAAAAGCAGCTTTTCCTATTCTCCAGCAGGTTAGCTATCATCAGACACTGTTACGGTTACTTCGGCCATCTTATACTACAGTAATAGCTGTCACATGCAATTTGCTGCATGCTTTGATGTTCAATAACTGTAACTAATGGTTTGTCTGCCACTAGCTACAAGTGGGTACTTTTTAATCTGATCAAAGATATCCAATTGTCACTTAAAAAAATATAAAACAGAAGCACAGAAGTCAAAAAAAATCTCCCTTTACTGCACATTAAAGAAGCCATTCCACTTGTTAATCCACTCTTTCTTTCCGATTCCCACACCTTAAACTATCACCTGCTGCAACTTCGTGTGCATTCTCAGAAAGACAAATATTATGCAGCTTTCTGCCCCTGCTCATTTTTACATACATTGCTGAATGCAGGAGTTTCCTTAGCAATGACTCCCTGGCTTATAACTGCTGCAGCACATGTACATGAATTCAGTGACTTACAGCAACTTGCCTATGGCAAAGGCTGAACATGTGATCTCATCTGTATTTGGTTGGTTTGAAAAAGAAATACCAAGAATGTTTAAGGATAATTTTCTATCAGGACAGTACTAAAATTATGGCATAAAGAATTAGAGTGAAATTTTGGATAGGAAGGTATTTTTGTTCTTTCAATAAGGCTACCACCAAACAGATGCCACTGTCTTAATCGTTTTCCCATGTTTTCACTGATATCAAATGTTTTTCCCTGTTTACAGTACTCTACACCTGGTATTGAGCAATTGTTAGTGTTCTCGTTTTGTTTTCCTGGGTAAGTGCCAACACTGGAGAGGCATTTGTTATGTATCTCCCATTATTACTTCATAAAGCCACTGTACATCTACCAGAGAGGCAATAAAAAGGGAATCTTTCTTTACATACTGGTATTGTGCCTGAACATCCCCAAATTTGAGGTAAAATTAAGGTAGAAGTTTTGGTCTGTTTAATAAAAACTCCCATTAAGGCATCCTTTACAACAGCCACATAGCTTTGTGCTTTCTTGTCCTGGGTGGTTAAACTCCAAATTACTCAAGTATGGAAAGAATCCTCCTTTATTTTTATCTTCCCTAACCCCATTCCCAGCAAAATATAGGCTGCTAAAATGTAGGAGGATATTTTTGGTCATTAAGAAATTACATCATCAAGTCTCATTCTAGAGAAAGGAACAAAACAAGACACATATACTTACTAATTAAGGATTTAATTCCAGAGTTGCACAAGAGCAAAAGTTTCCAGCCCATGTAGATTTCAAGTATTATCAAACTGACAGTTTAGAAAAGTTCTAGCTACTTGGTCTCATAAGCATATATCCATGAAAGCTAAATGAAAAAGCTGCAAATTCTGGACTGAATAATGCTATGATCAAAATCCAAATGAACATCAATAAAGAGGTAGAGGCTTCATTTTTGTCCTTAGCTCCATATATCAGCAAATTATATTTTCTTAATTTATCCCTTGCAAACCAAATAATGTATTTCTATGAATGTTGAGGGTATTCTAGATGGCTTTGCCACAGCATTAGGCATGAGAGACAGGCATGATGGTCTGTACAGAAATATCAGCTCAAATGGTTTTCAAATGTGTGCTGGAAACTACTGAAAAAAAATGTTAAGAGTGGGGTGTGCTTGTATTGCTGTAACATCACAGAAATCTAGCAGAACCCCCAGCCATCCCAGAATCTACTAGCTTCCATTAGTTGCAAAATGCCATACTGCAGACTTCTTTGCTCTTAGATACACTGAGGACTCAGACAAAAATGCAGGGGAAACAAAGAGTTTACAAAAGAGTTTCATTAAACATTAACAGTTGAAAAGGTGGTGTATAACTGTGTGTCCCAACCCAACAAAGCTAGTAACAGAATAATAATCGAGGTAGAGTTGAAAGCCACAGACTTCCACTGCGGGGCAGGAAGCAGGACTGGTCAGTGCACTTCATATTACTCCTCTTTTTATCACGGCGTGTCTCAGAAGCATCCTCTGCCACTGTTACTGAAAGAAGAACCTGAAGTATTTCCATACCTTAAGTCCTGTCACAAGACAAGTAATTAACAGTATAAACAGCTCCCTCTTGCAAATACAAGAGGTCAGGCTTTGTTTCACCACAGACAAATATACCTTTTCAGATAAGGCAACAGGAGAAATTACTCCGAGTTGTCTTCTACCAGCGTACACAAGTATCTCGGAACAAAGAGGTGCTCAACAACCGCCGTCTCACACAGAACGAGCTTATTAGAGCGAACGGCCGCTGAACCCTAGTGCCCCGCTGGGACATCCCATCCCCACAGAAGCCTGGTGAAAGCACCGTAACTGGAGAAGAGCAGCTCCAGAGCTCCCTGCGCCACGCAGGTTCCGACCTACGGGAAGTTCATCCCCCCGCACTATCTCCCCTAAGCGCGGATCCCCCAAGTCGCCTTCAGGGATGGAAGCTTCCCTCCGCGGCCACGGCCTCACTCCGCGCTCGTTTTGCTCACCGCCTCCCGCCCAGCAGTGTTGCTGGCACCCACCGCACCTGTGCTTCCGTGCCGCTCTCCGGCGGTGTCAGGGTCTGCCTCAACTCGCCGCTGCGGCGGTCCGACCCTCTGAGGCGCTGCGCCCCGGGGCCAGCGGGACCGGAGGCGGCCAGTCCGAGCCTCTGCCCCACCGCTGCCTCCATCGCCTGAAGCCGTTGCCATGGCGAGGAGCCGCCACCGCTGCCCCCCGCCGTTGGGTTGTGTTTTTTTTAACTTCCCTTTCCAGTCCGTGGCCAGCCCTGACTCCCAGAGAACACGAGCTGGCGCGCCGTCCGGAATACCGCTGCAGCCGTTGCTAGACGGGAGTCGGCATCACCGGGTCCTTCCTTATGGAGAGAAGCAGGCGCTGAACCTGTACCGACTCTGAGTTCCGCGAGCCTTACAGACCCGTCAGGGCCCCCGGACTCCTCCCAACCATCTTCTCGAGCAGCACCTGCAGATCCTACAACAGCCACCCTATTCCGTTTATTTTATTACAAAGACCTGAAAAAAATCACACCTTGTTACTGAGCTAAAACCTCGTGTTAAGTACAACCTTAGTTTCAAGGCATAGCAAAAATAACCTGACCTTTATCATCTCCTTTTCAGCAGCTCCCAGAAGCATGTAGTTATACAGACCTCATCCCTGACACTACTGGAGTAGAAAAATAAAAGGTTCGAATGCTGCTCTTTTAACTGCAAGGCAAAAGGGCAATGAAATTCAATACACCTAGATACCACAGGTGCACATAATACATCTTTCTCCTAATTGGATAACACAGTAAGGGCTGCCTTCTTAAATTACCAGAGAACATCCTTATTATTAGGTTCCCAATACTTCTTACTTTCAGTATGCAGTAGTGAAAAAAAAAAAATAAAATCTTTGTTAGACATATTGACCATTTGTCTATAAATCAAATGTGTTAATAAACACACCAGTCCCCAAGGAAACCTCTTTCTCCTTAATTTCTCACAGAAGATACAAGTCAGGGTGGTAATCACTCCATAAAAAATGGTTACAATGCATACATGAAAGTACCAAAAGATGCCCAAGATTAAATATACATGAAGGACAGACTAAATATGTATGACTTGACACTGAGGCATCAACAGCTTTTGTTCACCTGGAATCTATGCCAACACATCCATGGTAACATGAAAGTTGAATACTAGGAGAAAAGTACAGATAGTTCAGGAGCAAAAAGCCTGAAACTCTTTACAGGAATGCATAAGAAACCCAATACCCAGGCTTGAGGGAGGTATTTCACATTGGAATGTATTTCTTTTCTGCTCTTTTTGATGTAATTTGAACTGTGGACCAGGGAACCTCTTGCTAGACTTTATGGAAACATGCATACACATGGCTGAAAAAAAAACTGCAGAAACTCCATGTCTCAGCCCAACAATTCTTAAGCATTCCTTAACAGGGTTTTTCCACCTGCTCATAAAATCTTAGTAAGACAGAGACTACACAATGTCTCGGGGGACATGGTCCAGTTCTCATTTACCCATTTCATTATTTTTTCTAATATCAATTATTATTTCAAATTAAGCTTTTTCTCATCTGCCCTTCAGTGGTTACGTAGAAAGAAAAATTACCTTTATAGAATCATAGAATGCTTTGGGTTGAAAGGGCCCTTAAAGGTCATGTGGTTCCAACCCAACTGCCATGGGTAGGGATACCTTCCACTAGCCCAGGTTGCTCAAAGCCCCGTCCAACCTGGCCTTGAACACTGCCAGGGACAGGATAGCCACTGCTTCTCTAGGAAACCTGTTCCAGTGCCTCACCACCCTCACAGTAAAGAATTTCTTCCTAATATCTAGTATAAATCTGCCCTTTTTCAGTTTAAAGCCATTCCTCCTATCACTCCATGCACTTGTAAAAAGTATCTCCACAGATTACTTGTAGCCCCCTGCCATGGGTTCAGCAACAGCAGTCATATTTTTCTCTTTCATATAGCTGGTGCAGTGCTGTGTTTCTGACTTCTGGCCTGGGAACAGCGCTGATAACACCAGTGTTTATAGTTACAGTTTAGAATGTTTTGGTTTGATCAAGGACTTTCTGAGTCTCATGCTCTGGCAGGGAGGAGGGGAAGCTGGGAGGAAGCAGAAACAGGGCACCTGACCCAAACTGACCAAAGAGGTCATGCCCAGGATGTAGAAACGGAGAGCAGAGACCCAGAAGGGTGGTGGTGGTGCAGGGAGGTGTGCACAGCGTGGCCAGGCTTGGTAGGAGGTGATGGAGGTGCACTGCGTGGTGGGGTTGGTATCGGGGGGGGGGGGGGGCACTGTGTGGCATGGCTAGGTATCAGGTGAAGATCTTTT
>JASSUY010039083.1:0-22066 GCA_032466535.1 Forpus xanthops | reverse complement strand
GTGCGTCCCCCTCATCACTGGGAGCCCCTCTACAGGGTCAGTGCGTCCCCCTCATCACTGGGAGCCCCTCTACAGGGTCAGTGCGTCCCCCTCATCACTGGGAGCCCCTCTACAGGGACAATGTGCCCCCCCCCCCGGTCACTGTGGTTCCCTTGAGGCCACATCCGTCCTATGGAGGGGATGGGCACAGAGGTCTGTGCCGGGGGGGTGACCCCACTCTGGCTGTGCCAGGGGCTGCTGGAGCAGGGCTGGGGGCCTCGCACGGGGGCCGCGGTTTGGAGCTGCCCCATGACGCAGCGCCGGTCCGCGCAGTGCCATTGCCGCGTCCCTGGGCAGTGCCCGCAGCCCCCGGCTCAGCACGGGGCAGAGTGCCCGCAGCCCCCGGCTCAGCACGGGGCAGAGCTGTCTTCATCGCGGTCTGGAAGAAATAGAGAGAAATAAGCAGATTAAGGACAAATCCTGCGGGAGGGGATTAGAGAGGGTGGGAGTGGGAGGGCTCCTGCTCTGCCACGAGGGGCTGGGAGAGCGCCCCAGTCCTGCCAGTGCAGCCCCCGGTGCAGGAGGGGCAGTCGTGATTTCAGAGGGAATTGGGATGTAGAAGGGGGAGACAAATGCCTTTTTGCTTGGGTTTTCCCCAAGCTGGGTCTCGAGAGAGGAAAGCCTCAGTAAAGAGGGGCGGTGATTCTCTGGGCTCTGCCCTGCAGCAAAGTGGCATTGGTTTGGACCAGAACTCTTGCCTGTTTCTGCGTTAAATGCCCATGGGAGAGAAGGTCACCCCCCCCATGAGGGACACCCCGTGGTGCCCCCCCGCCCTGTGCCCCACCACGCGCCCATCGCATCTCAAGACAGGGAGATGCTTTTGGGTGGGGGAAGTGGGGCAGGAGCAGCCTCAGCCCCATCAGTGCCCCCTTGGCCGGGCGGGGGGTGCTGAGCCCCCGCGCCCGCGGCTTTTGTTGGCGCTGGGGATCCGGGGGGAGCCCCGCGCTGGCGCCAGCCTCGCCACTGATGTCATGTGAAACGTGCAGCCCCATTGAGCGCGTCCCTTCCCCCGGATCAAACCCCATTACTTCCACTGCCCTTAGTTCATTATGTCCCCGCCGCAGCGCGGCTGCTTTGCCCCGGCCCTGCCCCATTAGCTGGGCTGCAGAGCCGGGGGAGCATCGATTATGCGTTTAATGGCTCGTTGGAGGTTTAATTGTCACTAACGAAGCAGACGGGCAGCAGCAGCCGGGGGACGGGGGGCACACAAGGAGCAGGGTCTCGCTGGGGTCAGCGCCTCGCCTGGCCCGTGGCATCCCAGCCTGACCCTGGGCACGTTGGACGGGGTCTGCTGCGTGGGAGACCCCCCCGGGGTGGTGGGGACATGGTGGGGATGGGGCAGCGCCCTCACACCGGGTCCCAGCAGTGCCCCGGGTTGTGGCTGCGGTCAGGCTGAGGAGCCGGGGAACGCCTTGTGTCGGTGGGAGGAAGGTCGTTTGGTGCCCGCTCCTCTTCCCCAGGCTCCCAGGGACCGGGGGCTCCCACCTGCCCAGGGCTGAGCCCCTTCCCACCGGACATCCACGCTTCAGCGCCTCAAAGCCACCGCAGGTTCATCCATCTCTGCTCAAGGGGAAGGTCTCTGCAGGTCCCTCTGCGATGATGTCCCTGAGCCGCGGTGCCCGGCGGCTGTGTCCCCTGGGGCTGCAGAGCCATGCTGGGAACCCCGGACACCTCATCCCCCCCGCTCTGAGGTCCCCAGGGCTCTTGGCCCTGTCTCCAAGCGGGGTCCCTCTGCCGCCGGCGCGGGGGTGTCCTGGGTGATGCTCCGCGTGCCCCCGGAGCTCTCAGCGCACTAAAGAGCAGCACAGCCAACGCGGCCGCCGTTGAGCTTCTCTCTTTACTCAGGATACAGCCAACCCCTCATCTACCCGCACAACGAGCGGCGTCCCCAATGCAGCTAAAAATGAATCCCCCCCCACTCCCTAAACCTGGAATTTGTGTCTGCTGTGTCCAAATCTGCAGCATCGAAAAGGATGGTAACAATAAGAAGGGGAAAGGGTGGGACAAGGGGGTGTCCAAACGCCCCGGCCTTGGCCACATCCTCAGGCCAGGTCAATGCCTTGGCAAGGCTGCCAGGGTGCCCCCAAACCACGGGGTCCCACCAGCACCCCACTTGCTCCCCGGCAGCAGCAGTGCTGGCTCAGCAGGGGCTGATGTGGCCCAGCACCCCTGTCCTGCACTGGTCCTGCTGATCCCAATGGTCCCACCATCACCCCCCTCGCCTGCCCGGGGGCTGAGGTACTGCCGGGGTGGGATGAGGAGCCGGAGGGGAGCATTCATCAAATGGGCTGCCAGGTCTTGTCAATGGTCTGAATGTGCTCCTTGGCTTTCATGCGGAGCGAGGCGATGCTGGAGCTCCTCTGGTCCACCTCCTCCAGCGGGTACTTGTCCACAAAGGTGGTGCCACACTGGTAGGGCGCGGGGGCCATGGGCTGCATGCCCTGCGCCATGGGGGGCGGGGTGCCGAGGAAGGAGTGACCCCCATAGGGGGGCTGCAGGGCCTGGGGGGCTCCCATGAAGCCGGGGATGCTGTGGACTGTGGTGGCACTGGAGATGGGGGACGTCAGCCATGGGTCCAGAGGGAGGGAGTTGCTCATGGGCCCCATGTTGGGGGTCATGGGGGGCCGGTTGAAGGAGAGCATGGGGGTGTCATGGAGCTTCATGGAGTTGGCTTCCATCTTCTCCTGCCGCCTCCACTTGGCTCGTCGGTTCTGGAACCAGACCTGTGAGGTGAGAGCCAGGGTGAGCCCCACTGTGCCCAGCGGGTCCCTTGAAGCACCCCTCATTGTGTGCCCCACATGTGTGCCCTATTGGGCTGTATCCCATATGGTGTGTCCTTCATGGAGGGCTGCCAGTGGGGTGGCCAGCATGGGGTACCCATCCTGGGTACCAGGCAGCCACTCTGATGTCATCTGGCCTTCCGATGCCCCTGGGCAAAAGCTCTAGGAGCCAAACTTCGATGGGGGAACAGAGCGGGTGAGCGCCAGGCCCCACCAAAGCTACTGGGGGACACTGCGCTGTGCTGCTGCAAACGTCACCTCCAGAGAAGGGCAGCGGAGGTGGCGCAGGGCCTGGGGCACAGTGTGATGGGAACGGCCGAGGGACCGGGGGTCAGTCTGGAGAAGAGAGGGCTCAGGGGCACCTTGCCCTAGAGGCAATGGGGAGCATCCCGGTGGGACCCCAGGCCCTTGCTCAGGGTCACCAGGGAGCAAAACTGCCTGAGCCCTCCTGGAAGGACCCTGCTCTGACAACCCTGAAACCCCGAGATCCATCAGGAGCTTGTGCTTTCCCGGTGGGAGTGGCCATGAGCAGTTAAGGTCTGGTTGCTTCCCTGCTGGATCAGCTGCAGCGGTGGGAGCAGCAACCGCCAGCAAAGGAAAACAGGGTGGAAACCCCATCTCCCTGCCCAAAGGGAGCCTGTGGCACTTGGGCTGGAGAGCCGGGCTCAGCCACTGAACCCCTTCTCTGGGCAGGAGCAGAGGAGCCACGCTTGTCCTTGAGCAATGGGGAAACTGAGGCACAGAGCTGGGCGCAGACCGAGCTCTCCAGTGCCGGGTGCCCATGGCCCTACCTGCACGCGGACCTCGGGCAGGTTGACCTTCATGGCGAGCTCCTCGCGGCTGTACACGTCGGGGTAGTGGGACTTCTCGAAGGCGCGCTCCAGCTCGTGGAGCTGGTATGTGGTGAAGGTGGTGCGGTTCCGACGGTGCTTCTTCTTGGGCTGCTCCTCCTCCTCCTCGGCGGCGGCAGCGGCAGTGGGGGGGGCGGCCTCGGAGTCCACCTCGCACTTATTCAGGAACATGGTGGTGCCTGAGAGGGGACTGAGGGTCACCCGGAGCGTGAGGACAGTGGTTCCGCATGAAACCCCAGGTCAGGGATGGCTGGACAAGGGGGTGGATGGAGGGGTGGATGGATGGTGGATGGATGGGCAGATGGTTGATAGATGGTTGGATGGATGGATGGATGGATGGTTGGATGGATGGATGGTGGATGGATGGTGGATGCATGGATGGATGGATGGTGGATGGATGGATGGATGGATGGATGGATGGATGGACGAATGGATGGATGGATGGACAGATGGATGGATGGATGGTGGATGGATGGATGGATGGTGGATGCATGGATGGATGGATGGTGGATGGATGGATGGATGGATGGATGGACGGATGGATGGATGGACAGATGGATGGATGGATGGTGGATGGATGGATGGATGGATGGACGGATGGCTGGTGGATGGATGGATGGATGGTGGATGGATGGATGGATGGACGGATGGATGGACAGATGGACAGATGGTTGATGGATGGTTGGATGGACGGTGGATGGTGGACGGATGAGGGATGGATGGATGGATGGTGGATGGATTAATGGATGGTTGATGGATGGGTTATGCAAAGGTGTAATGTTCTTTTCTGCTGCAGCACTATCCCTGGGTTTGATGTGGGGTCCTGGGAATGGTGTCCTGAGTGCCCCATGCTTGGCTCCACTCTCAGATCCCACCAGGCCAATGTGCCCTGAAGCTAAAAGGCAAATTTTACCCCACATTGAGCTCACCTGCCCTGGTGTGGAGGAGCCTAAGCCTGGGTCAGCTCCATCCTTCCAGCCCAGTTCCTCTCCTCCAGCCTCTTCCTTATGGATTATGAGTCCAGCCCCAAGCCTTTGGAGGACCCGGTGGTGGTCCCTAAACATGGCCAGAGCAAACCAGTGCAGTCCCCCTGGGCTAAGAACCTTTTCCACATGATAAGAGCAGGTTCAACCCTTGCATCATTCCATCATTGAGCTTTCCATCAGGCACTGGCAATCCTTCTGCAGTATTCCCTGGGGATACAGCACGTGTGGTGGACCACCGGGGGGTGGGTGCTGACTCTGGGGTGCTCTGGGGATGGGGTGGGTGGTGCTGGGGATGCAGGGGACACTGTGCAAGTGTCACAGTGTGTGCTGGGCTGGGACATGGGGAGGGTTGGGGGTCCCCCCCAGCTGCCACCCCCTTCTCACTCACCCGCTTCTCATTTGAGCAGCTCCGTACCTGAAAGGAGAAGGGAAGGGGGTGAGCACCCGGAGCACCCTGAGCCCCCACCTGGGGCACAGACCCCCTGTGGGTCCCTGCACCCTACCACGGCTCCCCGGCCGTCTGTTCCCCATGGCAGTGAGGGTGCTGGGGCAATGGGAATGGTGCGATGGGTGCAGGGGGTGACACGGGCTGAGGGGCTGGGACAGAATGGGGCAAGTGGGAAGAAGGGTCAGTGTCCCACCAGCCCTGACCCCGCCTGGAAGCAGAGGAAGTTCAAATCCCACCAGGAAGCTGAGGAAACCCTGGAATGGGAGCGGGAATGACGTGAAGAAAGCAAAACAACACCACAGGGCCAGGCCCCCTCCCACTGCGCTGCTGGGCCGTGGCCATGGGGATCTCTGGCCACAGAGGGGACCCCATTGGCACCAACCACCCCATGGCTCCCGTTCCTCAGATCCCTGAGCCTGCACCGCTTGGGATCGCTGCCTCAACCCGGGTGCAGGGAAGAGCCTCCCCCTGCTCCCAGTGGACATCTTCCTGCATCATCCTGCTGCCAATTCGGGGGTTTGAGCCCTTGAGCTTTACAACTGTGCTGGAGGCACAAGGGCCCGGAGCCTCAGGAGGCTTCATCCCCATCCACTTGGTGCCTTGACCTGGGGCTTTCCACAGGAGCTGCCGGCTGGGGTGGGATTCCCTCTTACCGAGGGCGCCCAAAAAGCAACAGGAGCAGCCCCAAGCTCTGGCTGAGGTTGTAGGAAGGTGAATCGCCCGGAGCCAGCCCCAGCACAATATCCGTGGGGTCAAGCGGCCTCCCCAGCAGCGGGGACACAGAGGGGACAGCCCTGGCTCTCAGGGGGTCCCAGGGTTCTCCCTTCTGCAGCCCATGTGGGTGCCCGCACTGTGCTTGCTGAGGAGCAAGGACGGCTCCTGCCCACCGGCACTGGGATGCGAGCGATGCTCATGGGCACCAGCGCCTGCTCCCATGCCCCGAGGAAGGGTCCCAGCCCTGGGGACACCGCAGGAGCACCGCAGGAGCACCGCAGGGACACCGCAGGGACACCGCAGGGACACCCGGTCCCGTTCTCAGCCTCTTCCCCGGGCGCTTCCTCCCGAACCGCAATAGGTGTTACCTGCTGGGCCCAACTCGGCTTTTCCAGGGGTGTTTAACTTTGCTGGTCCCTCCTGGGAACCAAACAAGCGGCTCAAGCGCGCCGATCTCGCAGCTTTGGCAGCCAAAGTCTTCTTATTTGTCACAGAACCGCGGCGCTAAGGCTCGGGAGAATCTTTATTTAGTGTTGCAGATGTCACCAAGGCACCGCAGATTGGAAATGAGTCCAAGGGATTAGGACGAGGTTATTAATTGGAAGCCTTCCCCTTTAAGAATGATTGACAGTTACTTTCTGGACAAGTAATTGCTCTAAATGTCCCCCCCCAGCGCGGGTCCGGGGGGCGGTGGAGGACAAAGCCCCGAACTGCCTTCCCCACTCGGATTGTCTCCCCACAAAGGCGTCCTGCTGGAGTTTGCCGTGTAATCCCCTCATTACAGCCAGGAGGAAGAATTAGAGACAGGGGGAGCGGAGAAGAAAGGCCGGGAGATGGGAAGGGGGAGGGAGGAGGATCTCCTCCGGCGGTGGATGGAGATCCCCAAGCCCTGGTGGGATGGGGATGAGGTGGTGTGGTCCCCGTGATGGGGACGGAGAACTGGGAGCGATGGGCACGGGGTGTGCAGACGGGGATGGGTACCGGACATGGGGTGCAGCTGTGAGAACCGAGTGTGGGGAGGCGGTAATGGAGGCTGAGGACCTGATGAGGGGTCTGTGTGGGGAACCAGGTGTAGGGGCTGTAGGGACCAGGCAGCCTGAACAGCCCTAGGGACCTGGTATGGACAGCAGGCATGGGGAGCAAGGGTAGGGACCAGGCAGGGGACTGAGTGTGGGGACCAGGGAGCAGCCATAGGGAGCAGGCACTGGGCACTGGGCATGGGACCAGGCGGGAGCGTCCCACCTCATCCATTCCCGGCCATGGGGCTGAGCACAGGGACCGGGCATGGTGACAGCCAGTGGGGTCCAGCCATGGGGCTGCCCATGGGCCCAGACATGGGGGTGAGGGGCAGAGGCAGCCTGGCTGGGGGACAGAAACACGGGGGGGAAATGGGGACATCATGAGGGGGGTCCTGGGGTCCTCAGTGCTGCCCCCATCCCTCGGGGGGGCTTTGCCCTTTTCCTTCTCTGCTCACTTTGGTTTTTCCTCCCCAAACCTCCTCCTGCCACCCGCAGAAGCTGCCTCAGCTCCTTCCCACTGCCTTCCCCTCCTCACCATGGTTCTGCCTTCAGATGGCAAATGTCACCTCGGGGGATGTTGGATGCCCCACACCGAGTGCCTCCTGGCCCCATGCTGTGGGACCCCATGGCCACCTCTGCACCCCAGTTTGGGTCGTCGGCCACCTCAGCAGCCATCCCAGTGGGGCTGTGGGGCTTCTCCGGCCCGGTCTGACCGCTCTGGTGACAGCTCGAGGATGCCGGGGCTGCCCCATTCCTGGTTGGACACAGGGCTTGGAGCACTCTGCTCCGGTGGAAGGGGTCCCTGCCCGGGGAAGGAGCTTGGAACCAGATGTGTTTTAAGATCTCTTCCAGCCCAGGTCAGACTGGGATCCTATGACTGTGGCATTGGCACCACCCCAGGGACATGGCCCCACACCAGGGGGTGACACACGCAGCCCCTGGGGACTGGTGACACCCCAGCACCATAGAGTGCCCTACCTGCAGCAGGGGGGGCTGCCTCTGGGGAGGGTTGGGGACATCCCCAGGCACCGGTACCGCTCATGGGGCTGGAGATGCAAACGGGCACTTGGACTCGATGTCCCCATGCAGCCAGTGCCGGTCCTCCGCTCTGATGGCTCCTCTGGGATGTCCCCATGGCCCTGGTGGGTGCTGCCGTGCCAGGAGCTCGTCTTAGGAGCCGTCCCTGAGCACCTGAGGGTGCGGAGGGGGGGCAGCGGGGGGAGGCTGCTGGTGCCCAATGATTGTAATGGCCTTGCGGGAGCATATAGCAAATTGATTTGCTTCCTCGCCCAAGGCTCGTAATCGCTTCATCACTTTAAAATATTAATGCTGTACTTCTTTGCTCGTTTCCCAATTACCCTAATTGAAGGCAAATTGGTTAAGAAGGTGCAATGCAGAGTATCAGGGGGTTTAGTTCACTCAAATGACAGTTTTAAACCTCCCTAATCCTATTAACGGGCAAAGCCGCTAACGCTTAGAGACGCTGCGTCAGCTTACCGGGCCGGGGCCGGGCAGGGGGCGGCCCGGGGGGCACAGGCCCCACGTCACCAGCTCCAGCGGGGATTTGTCACCTTGTCAGTTCATTAAGAGGCCGTGGGCAGGGGTGACCCAAACGGGCGCAGGTGGCAGCGTGGGGGGACCTGCCCGAGGGTCCTGACCTGGATCCCCGCTGGCGCCGGGGTGCAGCCCATTGGGAGTCAGGGTGGGACGGGATCCGGTGCGGAGCGGCGATGGAGGAACCTGCTGTGGGCAGGGCGGGTTGGGGACCATGGGGACCCTGTAAGCGCTGCACTTGGTGTTGAGTCGCCGTGCTGGGTGCCAGCGCTGCCGCCACCCATCAGGGAGCCGGCGGGGGACAGGGGTGGCTCCATCCTGTGCAGAACAAGTGAATTGTGAACTTCTGTGCCCAAATTGGGAGATACTGCAGGTGCTAAAGGAAGGCTGGAGAGCAGGGATGGTGGGAATGGTGGGAATGGTGGGATGGTGGGGATGGTGGGAATGGTGGGGATGGTGTGAATGGTGGGATGATGGGGATAGTGGGAATGGTGGGGATGGTGGGAATGGTGGGGATGTTGGGAATGGTGGAGATAGTGAGAATGGTGGGATGGTGGGGATGGTGGAGATAGTGGGAATGATGGGATGATGGTGATGGTGGGAATGGTGGGAATGGTGGGATGATGGGGATGGTGGGAATGGTGGGAATGGTGGGGATGGTGGGAATGGTGGGGATGGTGGGAATGGTGGAGATAGTGGGAATGGTGGGATGATGGTGATGGTGGGAATGGTGGGATGATGGGGATGGTGGAAATGGTGGAGATAGTGGGAATGATGGGGATGGTGGGATGATGGGGATAGTGGGAATGATGGGAATGGCAGGAATGGTGGAAATGGCAGGAATGGAGGGGACAGTGGGAATGATGGGGATGGTGGGAACAGTGGGATGGTGTGAGCTGTGGGAATGGTGGGGATGGTAGGAGGGTGGGAATTGTGGGAAAGGCAGGACATTGGCAGAGGCTCCTGAGTGTTAATCCCATGTCATACACTCCCTGGGATGCCCCAGCAGCCCCTTAGTTGGTACCTGGAGGGGTTCATGTCCATGTTGGGGACGCACTGAGCACCTCATGCACCCAGGGCCCCCCTTGCTGGAGCAGCCTCGGGGGCTGAGACCCGTGGCTCTTGTGACAACGATGAGCTCCATGGCACAGCTCCCACCCTCCCAGCCCCATGGCGCAGCCGTGGGCAGCCCAGAGCTGGTCCATCCCCACAGATCCTTCCGGAGCAGATGGCTCCGGCGTGGGGAGGCCGGAGGCGGCTCAGCGCGTCCATGCTTTCATGCAGGCACAGCGGGACTCCCCCGGCGGCTGCGGCTCCGGAGCTGTCGCTGGGGCCGTACATTTTACACGGGTTCTGCGAGCGGAGCCCTCGGGGCTCAGGCAGCTCAGACCTCGTTATAACAGGCAGGTATTAGGGGAGCTCAGAGCCCCTGGCCTGCGGGGGAGCCAGCGCTGCTGCTGCGCCTGCGAGCAGAGAGCGGGACCCCAAAGAGGTGAGAGGCAGAGGGGAACCACTGCCAAAGGGACCACATTGCTGCCCGCACTGGGAGGGGGATGCTCACGGGGGGATAAATGCTGCCACCATCCTCTCCTCACTGGTGCTGCCCCTCAAGGGGTGTCCCAGGGTGCGGCGGCATCCGGTCCTACCGGCTCCATCACCTGGGGGCTGCTGGAGAAGGAAGGGAGGGATGTGGGGCTAAGTGTCATGGGCTGGTTGCTGGCTCTGGGGCATGTGGGGCAGCTCTGCTGTAGTGGTGTCACTGAATCCACCCATACCCCCCCGTCAGGGACAGGATTTGTGTGGATGAGGGTAGGGCAGGAAGAGCAGAGTGGTGCCAGCAAACACTGCCTTTATTGAGCCAGATCATCACAGAATCCCAGGCTGCTTTGGGTTGAAAGGACCTTAAAGCTCCTCATGTGCCAAGCCCTACCTTCCACTAGAGCAGCTTGCTCCAAGCCCCGTCCAACCTGGCCTTGAACGCTGCCAGGGATGGAGCAGCCACAAATGGTGTGTGAGGCCCAGTGTTGGTACCTGGGGAGTCCCAGAGCATCAGAGACCCCCACACACCTGTGCTGGGCTCAGCCCAGGGGCACAGCAGGGAGGGGCTGATGGTGACCCACGCATTCTGCATGCCAGCACCCCAGAAAAGCAACAGGAAATGGGTTTGGGGAGGAACCCCCTCCAGTGCAGGCACTGGGATGCTCAGCCCAGGTAATGGCACCCACATCTCATCGGCCCAGCGCTGCTGGGGGGGCAGCGACATCACATCAGGGCACACTTCTCCTTCACCTCGCCCACGCTGCCCAGCGCCCGGTCCCGCAGCGCCGGCAGGTCCACGTCTCGCAGCTTGCTCAGGAAGGCGAAGGCCCCGGCGCTGCCGTCCTCCTCCTCACCCTCCTCCCCGTGCACCATGGCGGCCAACTCCTGCGGCAGCTCCACCGCGCCGCCGGCCACGTGCAGCTGAGCATCGTCCCGCTCGTCCTGTGCGGGGCAGGGTGCGGGTAGACCTGGCCACCACTGGCCCGGGGGAGGGCTGTGGGGAACCAGACCCCGGGGAGGGGGGCATTGGGAGTGCTGGGGGACACCGGGACTGTGCGGCTCCATGCGGAGCACGGGGCAGACACACGCAGCCGTTTGCTGCCCTCTTCAGGAATCACCTCCCAGGGCAGCCGCCCGGCCTGGGGCTGTCCCGGAGGGAAGACCCCGAGGACCCTCCACGGGCTCGTCCTTACCTGGGCCAGGCGATGCTTGCTCCGCAGGTGCATCCGGACAGCGGCCCTCCCCGCCTTCCTCTGTGCAAAGGCCTTGTCCCGCTCAATCCTGCAGCGGCGGGTGCCACGCTGTCACCTCCCACCCCAGCAGAGCCACCCTCCCCAGCATCGCCCCGGTCCCCCAGCAGCACAGAACAAGCGCTTTTAACCCTTGCAGTGTTTTCAAGCTTTCATCTTGAAGCTTCTCCTTCCTCATTGGGGTGGATGAAGGAGATGCCAAGGTCCACAGGAGGGTTGTAATGGGGTACAGAGAGCAGGGGCCACATCCTGCCCCTCCAGCCCAAGTGGAGATGCTCAGTGAAGGTGCCTGTTGGAGGGACTTGCTCAGCTCCTGGATGCTGTGTCACTGGGCCCCCACAGCACCCAGACTCAGAGTGGTGCGACCTTAATGCAATCCTATGCTGGCCCCTCCTGTCCCTCAGCTCCATGGGTGCTGGGCTGGCACCAGGCACCCACCACATCAAGACACTGGCACCCATGGGTGACCCTCATCATCTACAGTGCACCAAACCCCTGACCCAGCCCCAGCACCCACAGGGACCTCCTGTGCTCTGCTCCTGTCCTTTGCCCTGGCTGCTTCCCTGTCCCTGTGCCACCCTGGGACAGCCCATGTTGCAGATGGGACCCCAGTCCCTGTGCATGGGGGACCCCATTGACCCCCCGCCCCACCGAAGCCTCACTTCTCCTCCAGCAGCTGCCGTTGGTACTCCTCAAACTCCTCGCGGGACATGCCGCTGGGCAGCGTGGCCTCCTTGGCGTCCTTGGGGGGCCCCTTGGGTGGCTCCTCCTCGCTCCCCTTGAAGCTCTTCAGGGCAGCCATGAAGAAGGAGGCCATGAGTGATGGCTGTCCTGCCTGTGCCCCACAGTGCCGCTGGTCCCAGCCCGGGCCAGAGCCTGCAAGGTCAGCAGGACCAGCCCCAGGGGCACCGCGGATCAGGGGTGGATTAAGGCATTAGGAGGGGAAGCCACAGGCATTGGTGTGGAAACGTCTTCAGGTGCTGCTTGCTGAACCCAAGAGTGCTTGGGGGACATGCGGGGAGGCTGCCCCATAAGGGTGGTGGGGAGGTGGGAGCCCCAGCACACCCTGCATCCAGCCGGGAGACCTCCCATCACATGGGCCCCCAGGGCCTCCTTCTCCCTCCTCTTCCTCCTCACTGTGCACCATGGAGCCCTGTGCTGGGAACCCACAGTCATGTACACCAGCACTGGGAGGGCTGGTGCAAGGAGTTGCAGAAGAGATGCCAGAGGATCCCCCCAAGTCTTTGCCAGGCCCCAAGAGAAGGTCTGGCCTAATTTGAGCCTAGGGGCTGAAAGACGCTGTTGAATTCATTCCTTTGGTTTAATCACAAACGCTCAAATCTGTGTGGTTCAGCTGCTGCAGGCAGTGGCTGGAGTGGAGCTGCCTCAGGGTTCAGGTTCCATCCTCCAGCAAGTGGAGAAGTTCTGCCCTGTCCCTGTCACTGGTGTGGGCAGCTTGAAGGGACCCCACACCCCATGCGATATGTGTTGTGATGATACTCCCCTGGGTCCAGGGGGCTTCTGGCCACAGGTCCTGGGAGGAGACAGGGGTTAAACATCCCTCAGGTGCTTCAGCTCCTTCTGCAGCTTCTCAGTGAGCTTCTTGAAGGACGGCCGCTTGCCTGGCTCCAGCGCCCAGCAGCTCTTCATCAGGACATAGACAGTGTGGGGGCAGCCCTCGGGGGGCTCCATGCGGTACCCCTGCTCCAGCAGCTCCGTCACCTCCTTCAGGCTCTGGCAGGATGGAGAACGCGGCTGAGACGCCCCTTCCCTGCCCCTTGCCCCATTGACCTGCAGCGTCCCCTGGCACAGCACTCACCAGCTTGGGGTAGGGTGTACGGCCAAAAGAGAAGGTTTCCCACAGGAGGATTCCATAGCTCCACACATCTGACTTGGAGGAGAATTTCTGCAGCAGCAGGAGGAGAGGAGGCTGAAGCCGACCTCCCTGAGGGCAAAACAGGAGCCAAAGGCGGCCCCTGCCATCCTCAACTCCCCCTTCCCATCACCTGCACAGCCCCGGGGGTGATCCTGCTGCATCCCTCCGGAACTGCCCCAATTCCTGCCATGCACCAGGGCAAGGGCTGGCCAGGACAGAGCCCGAATTTTGGGAAGTGCAGGGCTGAATGTGCCAGAAGCCACTGCAGGACGAGGCTGAGCAGAGGGACCCCAGAGCTGCTTTGGGAGGACCCCCCCTGTGCCCTTCACACCTTCCCACCATCACTCACATTGTGTTTCAGGGCCTCTGGGGCCGTCCACTTGACAGGCAGCAAAGTGGCATCTGCACCCTTAGTATTGACCCTGGCCAAGCCAAAATCGCTCACTTTGGCCACGTTCTCCTCAGAGATGAGGATGTTGCGGGCAGCCAGGTCCCTGTGCACCAGCTTCTTGGACTCCAGGTAGTCCATGCCCTGAGCCACATCCCTGTGATGGCCAAAGGAGGCAGAGCACAGTGTCACCACATGATCCATGGGGATGTAGAGCATCAATTCCCAGCCCAAAGAGGGGGACATGGACTTACAGAGCGAAGAGGAGGAGCTGCTGGGTTGGGACAAGGGCCCGGCCCCGTGTGCGCAAGAAGTTCACCAGGTTGCCCTGATAGAGGAGGATAAACACATCAGGACCAACCTGATGGGGCTGCCTGGAGGCTTTGCCTCTGCAGTGCCCAGCATCCATCCAACTCAGTCGCTAAATATGGATTTTGTCCCCAGATCTGAGTGGCAATGGGTCCTGCTGGCTGAGGACCAGCTGGGGGCTCCCACCTTACTCATGAATTCCATCACGATGTAGAGGCCGTTGTGCAGGATTACACCAAGCAAACACACCAGGTTTTTGTGACGGACCTTCCTGAAATGGAGGGGATGCGGGTCAAGGGGTGCTGCTCGTCCCTGGGACACGAAGCAGGGTGAGGCTGTACCCCTGGGGGACTCACGTCATGGCAGCAGTTTCAGTGAGGAAGGCCTGGGCGGTCACATCGCACTTGATGTTCTTCACAGCCACCTTCTGCCCCATGTAGTCGCCCTGCAGCACATCTGGGAGGAGATGTGGGGGGTCCCCCTCATCCCAGGCTGAGCACCCCCATGTCATGGGGGTGGGGTGAGGATATTAGAGGGTGCCATTTGGGGAAGCCTGGGGTCAGGGAAGCTCCAACCCCATCGTCTCACCTACCTCCAAACTCGCCTTGCCCGATGCGGTCTCCCAGTGTGAGATGCTGCAGGTTCAGCAACCAGCCGGCTGGGTATGGGAACAAGGGCAGGTTAGCAGGGGCCACCATGCTGCCTTGTCCCTAAAACCCAGACCACGACCCTCTGCCTCATCCCCTACCTTTGGCCAATTCCTCTTCAGCTGACTTCATCCCGCTTTTTGGCTTGGGCTTCACCAGCTTGGTGCAGATGGCTCCCTGCTCCTTCATGTAGTACTGCCGAGGGGTGGATGATGGAGGTGATGCAGTGATGCCATCTCTTATCCCAAGCTTGGGGTGTGGAGCTGGAGGATGCTCCATGGGTCCCCCCCATCACTGCCACCCACAAGGGCCATGTTTCCCCTAGCACTGCAATTTGCAGCCCACATCTCAGCCCTGCTCCCACTGGACACAGCCATGGAACACTGTGATGGGCTCAGTGCTCCAGGGTGCTGCCGGTGAGGTGAACAGCAGCTGATGGGTTAAAGCCCTGGCAGTGGAGGGTGGTTTGCAGAGGCAATAAGGAGTGGAAGCGATGGCAGTTGTGGTTACAGAGTGGGGCCAGAGGAGCTGAAAGGGGGCAGGACCCACCTGAAAGCAGAAGTTGTGTCTAAATGACGAAAGCATATGTGAATGCAAAGCCTTGGTGAGGAGGTGGGCAGCAGCAGGAGAGAGAGGGCTTAGAGGGGACAGAGATGTGGCAAAAGACCTCACTGGGGTTCAGACCCTGTCCAGAGGCTGCTAGTATCTTTGTTTTGGAACACACCCTAAGCCCTGCTGCTGAGTGAAGCACTGAATAAGAAGGGATGGGGAGAACCCACATCAGGGAGAAAAGGACAGGGACCTGCCACCACTGCGTGTGACCCCATGAGGTTTGGTGCTGGTGGGGCTCCCTGCCTGGTGAAGGGGGTCTCACCTCAATCATGTCAATGAGGTTGGAGAAGTACTGCTGGCTGTCGATGCTGAGCGTGTTCTCCTCGTGTACCACGCGGTAGTGGATCACCTCCCTGCCGAAGCTCACGCACAGCACGTAGTCCCCCGGGTGCCGGACAGACTCACGCACCAGGAACAGCCCATCCTCAGGGGGCTGCAGCTCCTGCACTGCCTCCACCCCTGAGATCTTCCCATGGAACCAGCTGGGGAGAGGACACTGTGAGACTGGCTGTGCTGGTGGGCTTCCCCCACACCAGCAGCGAGATGGGGTAAGCAGAGCCCCCAGGAAAGCTATGGAGATGCCATTGCATAAACCCCCTTCCCATGAGGTCCATCCCAGCTGGGTGGGCACAACTGGGGTCTCTAAACCCCAACGAATCTCTCCATTGCCAGGGCATGGCTACAGGCCGCTCTGTCCACCCAAATCCTGGCTGGGGAACAATGCGCTGATACCTGGAGGCTGTGCCGGGCCGATGCCCATCCCTGGATCCCCCCACATGTACTCACGGCATGAGGCTGAGCTTGGGGTCGGCGCGGATGGCACCACGCTGCCGCAGCGCGCTGGCCGCCATCAGCCCCTCCTGGCCTGTCTCATTGTGTCTGGCGAGGTACCAGCCTTTGCCCTGAGGGCGAGAGTGTCTCAGAGCAAGGGAAGGAAAAGGGATCCCGCTAGGATGATGGTTCTCATCCCCTCCATGTTCCTGGGGCATCCACTGGGCTTACCTGCACAGCCTCAACGATGGTGACCACGTCACCTTTGTGGAAGGCCAGCTCCTGGGGCTTGGGCTTGGTGTGGTCATGCTTGGTGACACACTGTGTCCCAGGAGGCCAGTGTTTCTGGAAGGGAGAAGGCAACGTCAGCAAGTGACGAGAGCTGGACCCCCTCCACCTCCCACAGCCACCAGAGCCAGCCCCAAGGACCATCTGCAGCCCTGTCTGGGGACAAGAGGCACTGGGCATGAGCCCTCCTCCATCCCACTGTGGTCCTGGGATACACATCACTCTGACACAGGCAGGGGCAGTGTTGGCATCCCTGTGGCAGCCCCACTCACCCCAGACATGGTTGGCCGTCAGCACATCAGGGACTCTCTGTCCTGTCCTGCTGCCACCTGCAGAGAAGAAACCAAAGGGGGCTGTGGAGGGATGGGGCTGAGCTGGCCTGTCCCAGGCCTCTGCTGTCTCCACCATCTCCTCTGGCCAACACAGCCTTTGCAAGCCTTGCTCACCCTGTGGGGCAGCCCCACAAAAGAGGATGGAGAAAAAGGCTCAAAGGGTTCCATCCACTGACTCCTTGAACAAGTGAAATTGTGGATGGTGGGACTCAGCAGGTAAATCCTTGGCAGCACAGGATCTGGAGGGGAGACAGCCCACCCAATGAAACCTGTGTCCTCGGTGGCCCTGCCTGGGTTGCTGTGCCTCCTCACACCATGGCATCACCCCATGATGTGTGAAGATAGATAATGTAAAGCTATCCTGCAGCTTGCTGCCCCTCTATGTTTCTAAGAACTCAAACCAGCCAGGGAAGCATCAGCTTTGGAGTAGAGAAACATCTGAGGAGGGGAAGAGGGGGGTTCATTCCAGGACTGGTTTTCTTGGTGCTCCGTGAATACGAGAGCCCAGGCAGGGCACTGTGGGGCTGGGACCCCTTGAGAAGCCCCACTTTGGCCTCTTGGAGACTTCTCACCAGAGGAGGGTGAAGCCTCCGTGGCCCTGCTGGGGTAGGAGAGGCAGAGGGGCTCACTCATCCCCTTAGAGCAGCGATGATGCTCTGTGCTCTACTTCTCTTTTGTAGGGTGAGTCACAGTCACTCCTCTGCATCACCAGTGGTAACCCCCAGCCTGTCTCCATGAAGTGAGCATCTGAGGGCTTTATCCTGTCCCTATCCAGAACAACAACAGCAAAGGGACAACTGCAGCTGTGGCAAGGTTCGGTTTAGCAGGCAGCACTGTTATCTCTCTCAGGAGGAGAACCCAAGCTGCACGCCTGCTCTGAGGCTGGCACTGGGTGCACTGCACACACCTTCGAAACACAAACTGGAGAACATGCAAACACCCGGACACACTGAGGGTCACCTGCACAAACAGCAAGCTCTGCTCTTCTGCTGCCAAGCAGGAGGCACCTGCCTGCTTTCCCCACTGACCACCATGCTCTTCACACTGCAACGCCACATCCAGCCCCCTCCATGGGCAGAGTAACCATGAAAACATGTCCCCTGCTCACGGGCTCTCACTCTTACCTCCCAGCAATGTCCATGCAGGGCTTGGGGATAATACTGTCACGTGTAGCCAGGCTCCTGGATTCCTGGAGTGTAAATGTGCTGTCATACGGAGCACCAAAGCTCTATTTTCAAGGGCATGCTCCCAGAAAGAGCTCTTCTGTGATTTCCTGATTTCTCCTCTGGAAAGGGCTGCAAATGCAGCGCCCCAGCAGCCCTAGTGCCTGCCGCCACGTCCAACATTCAGCACGGGTGACTCATTATTTGACAACACTTACAACAGCTTTTACCCTTTGAGGGCACAGGTACACACCCTGCTAGGAATGGAAATCATCAGATCCTGTATCCTGCAGCGCCCTGCAGGGCTCACAGAGAATTCATGCAAAGAGGGAGGTCTGCTCTCACTGCTTTTATTGCCACCATCAGTGCAGCTCTTGGAGACCGACTCAGGAGAGGATGTGGTGGGAGCAGGAAGGATCCTTAAGCCTACCCCCATCTCAGCACTGACTTGTGTAAGACCTAAGGGAGGCTGATCCAAGAACACGGCACATCTTGTGCTCCTCAGGGAATGAAACCCCAGGTGACAGAATCGCAGAATCCCAGACTGGGTTGGGGTTGAAGGGACCTTAAAGCTCCTCCAGCTCCAGCCCCTGCCATGGGCAGGGACACCTTCCACTGGAGCAGGGTGCTCCAAGCCCCTGCGTCCACCCTGGCCTTGAGCACTGCAGGGATGGGGCAGCCACAGCTTCTCTGGGCACCCTGTGCCAGCACCTCAGCACCTCACAGGGAACAGCTTCTGCCTTAGATCCAACCTGAACTTCCTCTGTGTCAGTTTGAACCCATCACCCCATGTCCTATCCAGTCCCTGATGAAGAGCCCCTCTCCAGCATCCCTGTAGCCCCCTTCAGGCACTGGAAGCTGCTCTGAGGTCTCCACACAGCTTCTCTTCTCCAGCTGAACAGCCCAGATTGTCTCTGTCAGGCACAGACAAGATTGAGATGGGAAACTGCAGAGACCGTTAAATGAACACCACTGTAATGGCAGTGACTTATCTACATCCTCCAGGCCTGCAGCTGGTGGGGAGAGGACAGCTGCCTCCACAGCTCGTCCTCCCAGCCAGAAAATGGGAGACCAGTTCTGCACTCATGCTCCACATTTCCATTACTCTGAGCAAAAAGATGTGAAAGGAAAAAAAAGGCAGCTTCAGGCAAACACCATTCCTCATTTGGGATCTTATTTTTCTTAGGTCTCTAGCTTTTGGTTTTAACTGAATGGTGTTTAAGCCTTCAAGACATACTGACAATTCAATGGCAAAGGCAGGGTAGAAGGAAGCTCCTCCAAACTAACCTGGTTAGGTGTTTTTTTCAGATCCTGGTTATATTTTTCCATCAACAACGACTTCTCCAAGCCAGCTGAGCAAGTCTGGTCACTGGATCCTTGGGATGCCTTTGCCCAGGAGCACTCCATGCATTATCCTTTGGATTTGTAAGGATCCCCGGGTGTGTTCAAGCTTGAGCACAAACACAAGAGTGCATCCTGACGGCCCCTGTGCCATGATCCTGGGGCTCAGTGGCAGATCTCATGGTGTCTGCAGTCTCCCTGTGACAAAAGGATGCATTTTGTACTTCTGGTTCCGCAGATCCGGTTGTCACAGACGTGACCACAGCCCAGAGAACTCAGCATCACATGCAGGGAACAGCTTCCTCATGGGCAGCAGATAAGACTTCCACTCACTTCTGCCAGAGCTGGTCTCCCCCTCCTCATACCTGGCCATCAATCATCCCATCAGTGCCTTAATCTTCAACATGTTCATCTTCAAAACCCCTTTAGGCACTGGACCTGCTCTAAGGTCTTTCTGGAGCCTTCTCTATGCTGAACCAGCCCAGCTCTCTCCTCCTGACCCCAGAGCAGAGCTGCTCCAGCTCTCTCATTAGTATTAGTCCTTCCTTCGGAACTAGGAGGCAGAAAGATCTCTCCTTCCTGGAGAGAGTGTTGCTATCAATCAGAATTATTCCAACAGAGCAACTCAGCAGTGCAGAGGAGCCTGAACATCTCAGCACACTTTGAGAACTGAGGAACGCTCACAACAGGAGCTGCTGCTCCCGGGTGATGCTGTGACCTGTCAACAGCATTCCCAACACAACGCCTTCAAGAACGCGCTGCCACTGCCAGGATTTCACAGGCTTCATGCCTTGCTTAGAGTCTTTTCCACACAAAGCCCCACTGCCTGTGGAGAGGATAAAAGTGGCACGTTAGAAGCAGAAAGCAAACAACCATACTGTCCTTTAACCAAACCCTGCTGCTTCTCTCCACGTTTCCTGTCCCTGGGACCCTGCCTCAGGGTTTTTAGCACTTTGGGGTCCGTTTGGAGGCAGTAAAACCAGCAGGACCCCTCCACCTCCGTGGTCATCGTTACTCTCTAAATAGCCAAACTTTGCTGCTTTCCCGTAAGCCCCAGAGATGCGCTGCCCTCCCCAACCTCCAACCTGCACTTGATCAGAGCTTCCCAGGGATGAACTGAAGGGAATGGGAGCTCAGCTCAGAGCTTCTCTCTACAGACATGAAAGCTCTGAGACCCTCAAGCACACGCAGGGTTTTACAGCGATAATCCGCTTCTCTGCAGTGATCGCACAAGAAATTGTCCCCCCGAAGCACGCAGAATATACCAATCACCTCCATCCTTTGGATGAAGGCTTTGGGAGCCTCCACGAACACTTTTGTTATTTACTGCCATTCCGCCATCACTCCCCCACTGCACTTTCATGGGCGAATGTAAGAGCAGAACTCATCTCCCCAGCTCCAGCACCAACACCGGGACCGTGCCTGGATCTTGCTTTCACAAGGTGCACACCTCAGTGAGGTCTTGCCAGCCCATTGAGTAATGCACAGCAGCTGCTTGAAAAACTCACGGCAACCACAACAACGCGATTTCAGACAGGAAGGAAACACAAGGTCCATTAAAGCTACAAAGAAAGATGCAACTGAACCCCCCCATAGAAATTTAACTACGACACGATTCATTCACACAGAGACAAGGCAGTGTTTGTCACTACAATGGATATAATAACCAGAGGAACAAGAACGTGTTTAGGTAATGTAGTTGTGGCTTCAGTAGGTTCTGCCCCTTTAAAGCAGTTACATGCCGCACTGATTTGGTGGATTTCCAGAAAAACGGAGATTACGTTCTTTGTTCCTTTTTTTTTTAAGGGATTTTGGGGCAGGAAGCTAAGTATGTTTGAAAAATTATGCTAATTTTCTCTTAAAAATAGCAATGACAATGCGAAGGTGAGGGTTCTGTCACTTTTTTGTTCAATTTGGGTGCTTTGAGGACCTCTTTTACCCAAGCTTCCTGTTCCTCTTATAAGCCTTCATTTTAAGGCTCATAAGAAACAACAATCTAGCAAAGAATTGTTATCAGGTCTCCCCTGAGCATTCTCAGCCTTGTAACTGTCTTCCAGTGCCTAAAGGGGCCACGAGAAATCTGGAGAGGGGCTTTGGACAAGGGAATGGCTTTACCCTGCCCGAGGGGAGGCTGCGATGAGCTCTGAGGCAGAAGCTCTTCCCTGTGAGGGTGCTGAGCGCTGGCACAGGGTGCCCAGAGAAGCTGTGGCTGCCTCATCCCTGCAGTGTTCAAGGCCAGGTTGGACACAGGGCTTGGAGCACTCTGCTCCATGGAAGGTGTCCCTGCCCATGGCAGGGGATGGAGCTGGAGGAGCTTCAAGGTCCCTTCAACCCAAACCAGTTTGGGATTCTGTGATTCTAAGATGAAGAGGGACAAGTGGAAGGTCCCGCCCCATGGCAAACACACCCCAGGAGGGCAGCACAGGCCGGGATCTGCCCCACTGAGGACGCCAAGGACGGAGGAGCCACCCCGGCTCCGGGGCGCGCGTGCCGGGAGCAGGACATTGCCACGCGGTCACCGGACACAGCAACGCCCCGGCAACCCACAGCCGCCATCTTGCCCGCCCTGCGGGGGCGGAGAGACGAAGGCACCACAGCCCCGCCCCCGAGCAGGCCCCGCCCCCTGACCCTCAGCGTGCCGTCGCCATCTTAGGTGAGCTCCGTGCGGTCGGAGCTCTGCCGGTGGTGGTGGTGGAGATATCTCCCGTGCGAGGAAAGCTGCTCCCGAGCGACAGAAACAACTCTACAATAGGGCCATAAACACTGGAGGTGCCGTGGCGGAGCCCGCAGCCGCCCGGCAGTTGAGGAAGCCTCATCCAAACACGCTGCTCCCTGCGATCCGTCTTCGGTAGAGCGTCCCAAAGTCTCCCGCAGTCTGTGCTGTGTCTATGCTGCCCAGAGCGCTGAAGCGATCCTTCCGTGTGAGCCTGGAGCGCCCCGGGATGTGCGTTTGTATTTGGCTGAACCGTGGCCGGGGGTGAGAACTGGATGAGCTTTAAGATCCCTTTAACCCAGCCCATTCCCTCATCCTGTGGTTCCTGAGGCACACAGCTCGTGTAAGCTCATGGCAGCACCGGGTACTGGCCACATTCCACACACACTGTTCAGTTAAAGACACTCTACGCAACAGTCACCTTTCCATTCAGACTCTGCTTGCCA